>CM063590.1:4124554-4246798 GCA_032356905.1 Salix exigua | reverse complement strand
CGCCGCTGCTCGAAACGGAGGTCCGTGGCGCCTGAATGTGCGCTTAAGTCGCGGTTTGTGCTCGCTTGGGCCGCTCTCGTTGCTCGCTGGACGTCGCTCGAGCTAGGGAGATGGCTTGCCAAGCTTAAGGTAGTGAAGAGGAAGGTGTTGGGTGGTTGTATGTCATTGCACGGTGGAGAGAGAAGGAGAAGACGGGGCTGTTTTAGAGAGAGAGGAGAGGCAGAGGTCTATCGACCGAGAGGGAGGAGAAGAAGAAAAGGAAAAAGAAAATGGCAGGGAGGGAGAAGAAGAGAAAATGAAGGCAGAGAGGGAGAGTCCGACGGTGGACAACGAAGATGAAAAGGGAGATGGAAGCTGCCGGAGAAGCTGCCGGAGTTAGAGAAGTTTGATGAAGGCCTGTTTGCCGATGATGAAAATTTCGTTCCTGTCTCCTCTTTGCCTCCCGTTCCTCTGTTTTCGTCTTTTTTCTTTTTTCAGGTGTTTTCCTCCTCTTTTCTCTCTGTCCCCTTGTGCTCGGTTTACTTCTTCTATTTATAGGATGACAGAGGCTTGCTTTCGGTGGACAATTAATGGCAGAAAAAAAAGTCAAGCTGTTGCAGCTTGTTGGTGGCTGGTCGGCGGCGCGTTGTTGAAAATAGTCAATGGACAATTACACTTTGGTCCTTCAATTTGTAATTGTATTATTTGCATCCTTAATTGAAGTTAAATTTGTAATTTCGTGCAATTATACCCTTGGCCAAATTTCAACTTAACCTTATCTTTTGCATGCTTTTTCATTTTAGTCCTTCTCTTTTGATTTGTGCATTTTGACCCTCAATTGACAATTAAACTTCAATTTGACCCTTAATTTGCACAATTAGCTTGGAAAAAATTCAATCGGGTCTCCAAAAATTCTAAAATTGTCAATTAAACCCGAATAAAATTCAAGAATCTCATTTTTCATCAATTAAGCCCTTAATAAAATTAATTTGATCAATTTAAGACATAATTAAGTCCTTGTACTTAATTAAATTCTTCAATTGGACCCTAAATTAATTCTCAAATATAATAATATTTTGAATTAGCCCATGATTAAATCAAATTGGCCTATAAAAAATATAATTATAATTTTTGACTTAATTTTTGCCTCGAATTTGTATTTTCTCTCATTTTTTGGAACAAAAGATATACAATTAGACTCTTGAAGAGAACCAAAATTTGCACATTGATTTTTTCTACCCATGCCGGCCCCTTTTATTTTATTTTTGGTATTTTTGGTAGATTTTGGGGAGTAACCCAAAAATTGGGTTATGACAAAGGGAATGAAGATTTTGTCTTGGCGCAACAATGGCAACAAGTGTACTATACATGTCCACTCGATAATTAATCATCAGAATGGTGGGCAGTTATAAAGACATCAACTAGAAGTCTTTATCACGTTGATATAGGGGAATTATTGAAAACACTAACAAAGTTAAATCATTTGATGTTGATCAATTAAATGAAATTTCTCATCCATGTTGTGTACTTCCTGATCCGACACTTGATGAATAAAATACTTGCATACTCATCTTATTATGAAGAAATCAACCAGCATGAGTTGACTCGGGTAGAGGCAAATTAGGGAGAAGAGAATGAAATAGGTTCGAATGAAGAAATTGACTATGATAATGATGTCATTGGTGATGGTGATGATGATGATGATGTTATAATTAGGAGTGATGATAATGATGATTCACATTATGTTTGTATATGTTATTTTGATTGAAATATTCATGTTGATGGTAATGATGATTAACATTATGCTTGTATTTGTTATTTTGATATAAATATTGATGTTGATGGTAATGATGATTAACATTATGCTTGGATTTGATATTTTTAATGAAATATTGATGTTGATGGTAATGATGACTAACATTATGCTTGAATTTGTTATTTTGATTGAAATATTGATGTTGATGGTACGATGAGTAGCCTTGTGCTTGGATTTGTTATTTTGATTGAAATATTGATGTTGATGGTAATGATGAGTAGCATTATTCTTGGATTTGATATTTTTATTGAAATATTGATGTTCATGGTAATGATGAGTAGCATTGTGCTTGAATTTGTTATTCTGTTTGAAATATTGATGTTGATGGTAATGATGAGTAGCCTTGTGCTTGGATTTGTTATTTTGATTGAAATATTGATGCTGATGGTAATGATGAGTAGCATTATGCTTGGATTTGATATTTTTATTGAAATATTGATGTTCATGGTAATGATGAGTAGCATTGTGCTTGGATTTGTTATTTTGTTTGAAATATTGATGTTGATGGTAATGATTAGTAGCATTATGCTTGGATTTGTTATTTTTATTGAAATATTGATGTTGATGGTAATGATGAGTAGCATTATGCTTGGAATTGATATTTATTTTCATATTTATTAGTTATTACAAATACTTATTAATGACAATACAATTGTTTTAGAATGTCACGACGTGGATCTATATTAGATTCCAGTACTGGTAGGTTTGCATCCAGATCAAATCGAACTACATATAGGATGAATACGAATGCAACAACTTGCCCAATTGATCGTACTGACTTAGATGATAATTATATGTCCGAAGTTTCAAGTTCATTTCCAAATGAAGAAGATAATTACATGTACGGGTATCAACATTTGTTGGCGAGTGACATTTATATGAGAGTAGATGGTGATAATGAGGATGAGGAGAATGACATTGACGATCCAATTAACCAAGATGTTAATAACGATCAAAATGAAGATTGTGTCTAATCAGACAATGGTCTAAACTCTTCTAGCAACAATTTTTGCATTAAACAGAATGGTTTTTACACCGAAATCGACCCACTGACAAAAAAACGACAATTGAGTTTGTATGGAAGGACAAAGTAAGTTGAATATTTTTTGTAGACATTTTTTTATTTATGTCTGTATTTGTTTCATGAAAGTTTGTTATTATAATATTTCAGGTTTAATAACACATCAGGTGGACGTGAAATAGGAAATATTTTGAGATGTAATTTCAAGGGGCCATAACACTCTTGGGAAAAAGTAGATTCAATGTATAAGGATGAACTATTCAAAGAGTTCAAGGTATGAGAAAAAAATATTGCTGACTTTATTGCTTTTTTTAACATGAATGCACACAACTATTTCCATATTTATGATCATGAATCATTTATGATATATATTTTAATGGACACACTATATCCTGTAATTTTTTTTTGATGTTGTTTGCAAATTATTTTACTTATCATATGTAAGCCTTCCCTGAGGAAGATGAAGAAATTGTTCGGAATATTTGAGAAGATAAAGCTCGGATATCTTTGAATCAACAAGTGGCACGAGCTCGCACTAAAGCTCTGTCAAAACTAAACACCACAAATATTATTGACTGCATGAATAATGGTCCCATTTGGATACAAAAGGAAGACTGGAATACCATGATACAGGAAGTTTGGTCAACTGATGGATTCCAAAGACGATCTGACTCTTCAAAACACAATCGGTTGAAACAAACAGATGGTAAAATAAATTCTCATTCTGGTGGGCCAGTTTCATTTGCATCATATCGAGCAAGTATGGTAAGCATTATTATTATTGAACACTCATAATTGTATTTGTTTAATATTTATGTTGCTAATTATTTTTTAAAATGCTGATAGCAACAACAAACTGGGGGGAAAGAAATTCCATGGGATGATGTATTTTCAATGTTGCATTAGAGTGTCAATGAAACCGGCACATTCATAAATAATAGGTCCAAAACAGTTGTGGTAAGTATTTATATTTTTTTTAATAAATATTTAAAATATAATTTCATATTCAAAAAATTTATTTCTACATGTACTTGTCTGTTTGCAGAAAAATTATAGAAATGAAATGATTGCAAAGTATGGACTTGATCGAGACATTCATCCTTCTTTTGATGGAAAAGCTTGGTGTAAGGCTTGGGGCGGGGGGTAAGCAAGGGTAGAGTTTACGGTGCACCTCGTATGTCAAAATCTAAGGTTAGTGCGAGTTCGTCACAACATTTCTACTCTGTACACTCCACATATCCGAGCATAGTTATTCAAGAGTTGAAAGACGAATTGTAACTAAAAGATGCTCTCCTTAGTAATATGCAATGTTATATTGACTCGATTACAAATTATCTTAGCACCCAGCATGGAAGTTATGTTAGGCCTGAGTTTATGAGTCAAGGTATGCCAACACTTGTTGGCACGATGCCATCACATACAATGGCACCTATGGGTCCAGTGTCTTCTACAGTGTTTCGACCTCGACCCCATCTCCCAAATACTGGTCCATCTTTATCTCATCCACAACATTGTAAATCATTTATACCTTAAACAATAGTTAAAAATATGTATTTTTTTAATTTCATGTTGCTAGTGATAAAATTCATTATTTTTTTGTTTCATGTTGATGTAAATTATGTATTTACTTTAAGATGTAAATCTAACTGAATCTTTGTTGTATTATAAAATGTCCTTTATGTTATTTGAACTATATTTATTTGCTTCTAAAATTAATAATATTAATGAAAATATTTATCTATAATTATTTAAGAAACTAAATAAATAAATTAATTAATAAATTTTATAAACAATCATTCCGTTGCAAGCTTGCAACGAAATTTCTGTTGCTAAGTTGCAACGGAACATCCAATGCAAGTTTGCAACGGAAAATTCATTGCAACTTAATTTGCAACGGAAATTTCGTTGCAAATTACTTTGCAGTCGTGTATTTGCAATGGAACGAATCCATTGCAAAGTCTGTTGCAAATGCATATTTGCAACGACCTCATTTTTTAGTAGTACTTGTAAGATCAGACCTTCTTCTGCTCTCTTTAGCTCCTGCAGAAAAGTTGGGCTGCTGTCTACTTCTGAATCTTCTACTCCCATTCCCTGAATCATGATTGGCTTTCCTTCCTTCCAAAATTCCATTTTTAGCGTAGAGAAATCCCACAAAATGAGACCCAGGCTTTTGAGCCACTAGATCCCTAACACAATATCACAACCTCCTAGCTGTATGATATATGCTCGAGTGAGGAACTGACCTCCCTGAATTAGTAAAGTAATTTCCGTACAACTCCCCTCAGTCCATAGCCTAGACCCATCAACAATATTCACCCCAATGGGCCTGTGTTTGGTGACCTTCAGCCCTGTCCTTTTGGCTACTCTAGGGTGTATAAAATTATGAGTACTACTTGTGTCGATTAGGGCCGCAAAGATTTGGCCGCACATTTTAATTTCTACCCTCATGGTTTTAGGATTAGGGCTCCCTATAATGGCGTGAAGTGAGATGCTGAGTCCTTCATTACCTTCTTCCACAGAATTCCCTAGGTTAATAAGGTCCTCCGTTAGTAAACCCTTCTCTTCTATCTCCTCTATTTCCTCATTTAGAAATAGTTTTGGGCCTCCACATTCATGGCCTGGTCCCCACTTGCTATCACATTTAAAGCAAAGCCCATTGTCCTTTTTTTCCCTTTATCAGGGTTAGAGTTAGCCTCTGTATTAGAACAAGTTTTTCAATTTTAGGCTGAAATAGTTTGGGCTTTGGCCCTGAAATCCCACAATGTTGGGCTTCCAGGATTTCTTCATGATCGTTAGGTTTTCCTCCTGCATTCTGGCTAGCCCATACGTTGACACCAAGTTTTGAGGGTTTAGCATTCTAACACCCATTTTAGGAAACAGCTGAGCCTATGAGAGGTAGACAATCCTCTAACTCGATTGGATAGCATCTCAAACTGTGTTTTGTATAGCTTTATCGTAGATGTCTGCTTGATACTTATGAGGGCTTCCATAGGGTCATCATATGATGATGCCCCAAAGTGAACTTGAAGAGCCCTAACAAAGGCCTCCTAGCTGGTGAGAATCATTGTTTCCTCTAACTCATGATACCATGTTATTGCCTTCCTTTCCATGTGAAAATTGGCTATGAACAACCTGTGTTGAGCTGGGGTGTTATGAAAATTGAAAAATTGGTTCGCTTTATATACCC
The DNA here is from genome assembly GCA_032356905.1 of Salix exigua. Lineage (NCBI taxonomy): Eukaryota > Viridiplantae > Streptophyta > Magnoliopsida > Malpighiales > Salicaceae > Salix > Salix exigua. The sequence continues at coordinate 4,240,795 of CM063590.1, read as the reverse complement.
ATCCGATGGGATCGTCCCCATTGAACGTGGGAAATTTCAGGCGTATAGATTTGAGTTGAACCTGTTGATTTTGTTGCTGCACTCTGTCTTGTAGTATTACTTCCTACCTTTGGTTCCCATTAACCGATCTGGTTGGAGAGTTAGGAGGGGAGCCTATGGGCCTTTTTCCTTGGGCCTTAATCAACTGATCCAACCTTGTGGAAATGGTCCTCAATTGTTGTACTATATCTTCTAGTATTTGTTGTTGATTCTATTGATTTTGTTGTTGGGCCTCTTGTTGTTGTTTTATTACTATCACTGTTTCTATTAGTTGTGAAACTCTTGTCCCTTCAACCATTCCGAGGAGTCGTGCCTCTAATACCACTTGTAACAATCTTCACTTAATGAAAATTTCCAGCTTATTTATTAATGTTTCCACCGACTTATAGTAACTAGAATTGGTTTGGACTTTATTTCTTGTGATTCTGGTTTTCTTCTAACAATTGCCTTTCTGCATTGCCACCTATGCACCTTTTCCTGAAACGACGTCGCTTCCTTCTTATTACTTTGCTCATGCCAGCTGTCGCCTCGGGGTGTCTTTGAATCACGGTCGTCCACGTGAGTGTACTCTCTCTTCATCTCGGTCGTACACGCTAACTTCTTGTTTTGCTTTTGGCAGGGTGGCTTGCTCGGGAAACTTCATTTCCTCTTGATCTGCGCCTTGGGAGCCTTCTAGAGAAAACTCCTTCTCTTCTTCTCCCTGTAGCTCGAGGGTTGTCTGTGGCTTTGGGGAGCACTCGTCGTCATCTCCTCCTTCTGCATGCTGTAGTTGAAGAAATGGCATGAACCTGTGATGAGAGCTTCGGGACTGTTACACACTCTCAACTGGTTTAATTAATGATTTAGATTTGGTCGAATATAATTGTCTTCTCTCACCATTGTCCTCAAATGAATTTTCACTCTTCCTATCCTCACATTCCCTTTTTTAATTTCATTTGATTGTCATGCACTTGTTTTGGAGATAGAGGTACAAGAATGATAGTTGTGATATCCTCTACAATAATGAACTTATTTCTAAACCCATCATGAATCGTCTTCTAATCAAGCTACCATAAACATCCTAGTAGGAATTATATGCTTTTTTTATCTATAGGTTTGTTCCTCCAAGTCACTTATAAATTTTTTCCAAATATGGGTACATTTTGTACCTCTTATAAATCTTTCTAAACATGGATTCCTGTGTTTTTATTAAAAATAAATTTCTTCAATAATGGCGTGCATATTTCTACATAATTTTTTGGCTACGACTCATGGATATACACCCTTATTTTTATATGAGCAAAAAACACCATTTTGCACAAAGTGATAATTAATCAACATCCTACCCAAAACATTTTCATGTACATTGTTTTAGGTCAAGAAATGCACGTTGATTGGCTAATGCATATCTATCATATTAGGCAAATATTTCCTTGTTCCTATATATGCATGTGCAAATACAAAATTAATTGCATGATTTACAAGGGTTGGATAATAAACTTTGTTTTTTTTATTAAAAACAAAATTAAAATGAAAACTTATATTCATATTAAATTAATATGATGCGTACACATCAAATGAAGAAACAAAAAACATCAATATTGTGTGTGTGACGCCTAAAAGGTGAATTAGGTCAAACACATGGCCTCTTGTTAATTCTTTCTTAAACCGAGAGATACATGTAACCATAACCTTACGTTATATTTTCCAATTTATTCCACCCTGATCCTGTAATTGGAGAATGTCAATCTTACCTGAATCTTTTTCTATAATGGATTTGAAACTTAAAATGCAAAAAAAGATTGATTAGGAAAGAAGGGAAAATAAATAAATTGAGGATAGTCAGCATTGGTCAAACGAGCATTTGATTATTTTTTTTATTCTATACTGACTAATCGAGTAGTTTTGATAAACTATACGGATTAAAGTGTAATTCATTCACATTTTGAAGGCTAAAATATACAGTTCTGGTGCTTCCAAATCCGTCGTGAGAGTACAAGGAGCTTGGAGCGGGGGGGACAGAGCGATGGCAAAGAAGAGAGAAGAAAAGGAATCGTAGAAAGAGGGTCGGATCAGATGGCTCTAATAACCGGACAAATTCAAAGTCTCAATTCATCATCAATCATCTCTAGCATCTTCAACAACATCAAGTTATAGTCACCTTGCACTTGATAATCCATCACCCCCATCAATCACGGTCTCTCAAATTGATGGTACCCTTTCCTCCTGTTTCCTAATATATATATGTTACCAGAGATTTTGCAAGTCTTTTTTTTTTTTTTTGTGTTGATTTGGGATAGAAATGTCTGTATCTCAAAAACCAGGCAACATGAATTACCATCTGCTATGCAGTGTTGAGATAAATGAGAATTTAGTTCCCAAGATTTTTCTTTGAAAATGGGCACACTTTTTTTCTCCTTTTTTAAATCTGGATCATGACCCTCAGCCCCTTCTTCTAATTGAGCTGTGTTGCAATGGTTTTGAGATAGGATTCCCAGGATCCATATATAGAATAGACAAGCCTAATTTCAATACTGCACTAAGTTGTTCTTGTAGCAATATCAGATTCTCCATGGGCATATTAATTACATTAGTTTATAAAATTTGTTATCTGAATCGATGAAATCCTGTGAAGGAAGATGCTCTATATTTTAATTCATAATTTGCTAAATTAGCAGCTATGCCTACAGGTTGGCTATTCAGGAAATATGCGGCCAAATAACCTGGATGTGTATCCCTGATTCCAGACCTTAAAATGATAATCACTAATAGTTCTCTTTGTTTTTTTGTGTATGCCGGGTTTCTTTTCTCACCTGCTGTAATAGATTTACTGTGGCAGTTTCACCCTTCCTCTGCACATATAATTACTTCAGAATTATACCTGGATTGCTTCAATAATAATAATTAAACTTGTGAAATTAAGACAAGTCCCTGTATGCTAAACAAATTACTGAACTGTTTCTGTCAACTTCATAATTTGGCAAAAAGCTCAGAGAGGTTTGCGTCATGAAAAGTTGTTTTACTATTCTATCAAATTCCATTGCGCTGGTGTCATGCGGAATTTGTTCTGAAAGCCATAACCACTACTTGTTTCATGTTTCCTATTGATCTTATGGCTGTTACAGCTGGTTCTGGAGGAGCAGATTATGAGTCTAGTTCTTAATTGCTCAGCAATGAAGCTTCCGAAGGGATCAACTTTTACATTAGAAACCAAGTAGAACAACATCTCCAGGAACGTGTGGGATCAACTTTTACATTAGAAACCAAGTAGAACAACATCTACAGGAACGAGTGACACCTACACAAGCTTACGACAAGATGACGGAAATACAAATGTCTGTGGTGACACCATCAATTCAAAAGGCATCAGATAAGCCTAATTTTTTCTCTTCAAAGAGAATAAACTCCTGCATTATAGCCTCCCAGAGATCTCGTGTTATATGTTCTCTGATAATAGCTTCTCTAGTGCTTATACCTTACATTGATTATCCACTACTTGGAATTAACATTGTGAGTTCAGAGAGCATTATAGCCTCTAAGCCTCTTTACATTGTCCTGCTAACTGATGTAACAATTGTGCTTGTCCGATTGTTTCGTGAAAGGGAAAATCATGGCACTGAAGAATCTGAGCAAGAAAGAATGGTATCTAAGGAAGATGGAGATAACTGGGTGGGAGCAGTTAAACTCTTGGAGAGAGGTTTGGCTGTGTATCAGGCTGTCCGCGGCATCTTCATTGACTGCAGTGTTTATTTAGTTGTTGTTATCTGCGCTCTCTCTCTACTGTAGTTTCGATAGAAAGATGAACATCTGTAGACTCTTGGCTGCTTGGAGTCTGGATCCAATTCAGCAGAGCAATAATGTTTGTTGTAAAATCTCTCGACTCATTTGTTCATGTCAAATTCCATAAACACCATTACTTACACTGTAATTATTCCCTTCCCCTCCCCTCCCTTCCTCCCTTTATGGTTTTGTAAACCATTTTGAATCAAAGCCTCCCCTTTGCAATATCAGAGATCGGTTACCAAAATCAAATTGTCTTTTCAGAGCTCTTGCTTACAACTATCACTATTTTTGCACAATCATTCATTCGAAGATCGAATATATACTATGATTGTACAATGATGATCGTGCACCTGGCTGGCTTACAATGATGATCTGTGTGTGTGTCAGGCTTGGTAATGGGAAGTTTGGTTATTGATCAGATAACGAATCATCGCAATCTTCTCTATCTAATAAATGGAGATTCCGCTTTGAAATAATTCACCTTTCAATCTCCCAAGTATATGCCTCAACAGGAATCACTCGAGGGTGGATTTACTCAGAAACTGCTGGTGATGTTGCAATAGGAAATGCTCCTATATATTATGCTGCTCAGAAGAAGCAGAGCTCGTTGGAACGTTAAAGTAACAGATAACATTTCAATACATTACAAGTTGATGGTATTAATCTGTGCAAATAACCTCAAGTTTCTGATAAGGGGAAAGCTGGCTGGCTTAGCAGGTAAAAATCAGCTTGTTGGTGAGGATACGTTAAGGTTCAAACCATTCATTCGAAGATCTCAAGGACCGATGCAAACAATTATTATCTTACATATAAAGATTATAAAGATGTGGAAAAAACACCGTAGCAATCTATAATGTTTTTCCATGATATATATATTAAAATTTTAGAAACACAAATAGATAAAATAAAATAAAATGAAAAAAATAAAAACAAAATCTAAAAGCACAAATACATAAAATATGGATCATTTTGTCCAAAAGGAACAAAAAACACTAAATATATATATGTATATGTGTTTCTGAAATTTTAATTTATGTCGGTTACATTGTATTTTATTTTTATTTATTATTTATTTTCCAGTCCCAAAAAAACGTTGTAGCAATCTACAATGTTTTTCCTATGCCATGATAAAAGAATATTATTAACTAATATATAAACAACGTGTCCGTTTCACTGTAGCACATGTTACTGTAGCTTCTAAGTAATTTAACTATAGATTGTAATAGTGATTTTTGGATTGGTTCGCTCAGTTCGGTTGATTTAACTGTTTTCCTATTTTTTTATTGTTTTTTACACAGTGAAATAATGATTTTAGCCCTTAAAAGACAAAAAAAAAGGTTATGGGTGGAGGGGCTACGCGGTAATTGCACAAATTCTGACCAGACCGGTCCTGCCCGCCTGCCTTTTTATTTTTTAATATTTTATCGGAAATGGCTAATTACTGGTTTGGCCCATAATAAGACAAAATTGTTGATTTAGGCACAGGGGCACACCGGTAATTGGTCATTTTTTTTTTTTTACAAATTATATACACAAGAATGTCCGCGGCAACATACGAGGGCACTTGGCTAGTTAAATAATATAACTTGACTAGTTGTAGATTGAGTCTTGTTTTGGATTAATTAAGCCTACCGTTACTAGTTTTCTTTGTAAATTGATTTTTTTTACTGACCCTTTTTCTTTAGTAAGAATAATAATAACAAAAGATAAAAATTCTCCAATTTTACCTTAATTTTCCAAACTTTTTTTTAAAGATAAAACTTCTCAAAAAATGTTTTTTTTTTAAATGTAATTCAATACTTTCACTTATTTTATAATTGCATCACAGTTTTATATAATAATAATAATAATAATAATAATAATAATAATAATAATAATAATAATAATAATAATAATAATAATATGGACCAAGATATAAATAATGTAATAGGACATAAAATATATAAGAAAAGGTAAAAAAAATTAAAATTCTGTAAGATCTTATTAGTTATTATAATTTATTTCTTAAGGTCATTGATACAATAAATAAAGAATTAGAGTAGATAGAGAGAGAAATATTTGTCCAAAAAAAAGAGTAAAACGACAAAAAAGAAAAAAACAAACAACCTAAACAAAAGAAAAAAGAAAAAAAAAGTAGCCATTATTCTCTTTTCCCCGACCAACATACCACCTTTCACCTAGTAGTTTCTTCATGCACCACCACTATATATGTTAAGAGTAAAAAAACAATAAAAAACAAGATCGTGTTTTTTCCCTTTATATATATATATATAAACGAAGTCATGATTTTAAACAGTTTTGCATTGTTCATCTAGATTCAGAGACACTATGAATTGAAATTGTTAAAATTACTCTTTTACCCCTCTGTTAACTGTGTTTTAAGCCTCGGATCCAAGGATATTTTTGATTTTTTTGTCGTTTTATGCACAGTATAATAACCACGATACCCATGAATAAGACAAAAATACACAATTATCTGTAGAGGCTCAAAAGATGCATCAGCTTTATTGTGACTACCTTTATTGCTTTAATATCCCACCTTTTTTAGTCTAGCTTTTAGAAACCTAAGGATTAAGGTTTCTATCAAGATATTGTGATTGTTTATAATGGTAATTCTAGTGCAATTAGTATCTCTAAAAATCTTGTGCAACATTCAAGATCCAAACATATATCTAAGAAATCGCTTCTTTAGAGACTTTATGAATAAAAGATTGTGTCATTAGAACATGTGAATACCAAACACCAATTGGCTAATTTATTCATAACATCAATTGTCATTATATGTTTTTTTCACACAAATGATAGGTTGCTAACACTAAAATAAAGAAGAAAACCTTGTAACTTGTAACTATACCTTTAAATCTCATAAATTTATTTTCCTAGGATTGAGGAAAATCTTATGTGGTATGGTCATCACTATTGAATTGTTATTTGTTTGGAAGACCAAATAAACGGTATTATCCTAAGAGCTATAAGAAATTTAAGTTGTTTTATAAACTATTAGAAAACAGTAAAATTGATTTAAATTTAGGTATATTAACAAATAAGGAGGTGAATATGACTTAAATTTACCAAAGCTAGTTGAACTTGGTGCATAAACTGTTAAGATAATCATGTTGATAGATCATTAAAAAAAATTAATGCGTTCACATCATTGTGGAAATAGATAAAAATTTGATTATGGATCCATCATACTCTCTAATTCCTTGAAGAAAAAATCAATTTCTTACCGTGGAAATAAACGAGCAACTATATAATAATGAAAATGATGAAGTTCATCAAAACTTGTTGCAGGAGTTAAAATATTATGTATCTAGGATTTAGTGTAAATTTTGACATTCAATTTATGCTAATATCTTACTAGAATATCTCAAATCCTTGAGAAGAAGATGAACAATTTTTTTTCTTAAGAAAAAAATAGAATTGTTCTCCTTCTCACTCATATATTGATTTGGTCAACCAAAAAGATATGCATTTATTACTAAAGATTGACAAAAAAAAGGTATATATCTCATTTCAAACTATATCTCATTTCAAACTATTATTTCAAGTATTTGTAGACTAGAAAATTAGGTTACTTTATGTAGGTCCGTACAGTTAGATATACTTGTGAGAAAATAAAAAGTGAAAATAGTGTGGCTTGACTACTTTAAGAGACAAAAGAGTTATTACCTTTTTCATGTAATTCTATATAACTCGATTGGCTAACTCAAATCCTAAGATCCTTGTCAAATTAAGTCTCAAATTAAAAACAACAACAACAACAACAACAATAGATATTTTAAGTATCATGTTTTAATAAAATAGTAAAAACAAATTCACTAAATTCAAATTTAGTGGACATTACCCTTCAACATTATAATAACACCTATTAAACAAGAGTTAACCTAACAATAAGTCTCAATGTAGCTTTTATAGGCTTTATGATTTAAAGAAAAGATAAAACAAAAGAGGTAAATATGTATACTTTAGCAATAACAATTTTTCCTAAGATTATATACAACATCATTTAGTGTAAATTTCATGATTTAGCTAATATATAGTTGTAATTATAATATATCCTATAACAATGATGATGCTAATAATAAAAATATGATGGACATATTAAGGAAAATAAGGCTTTTATTGAAATTATTGTGCATGCAGAGACAATACACTATGGATTTTAACACTAAATGAGTTTTTTGGTCTTTGATGGTTCTCTCGATAAGCTTATGTTTTTTGGGTCTTTGATGGTTCTCTCGATAAGCTTATGTAACACTCCTATATAAACAATATATTGTCCAACATTAAAACCCATGTAGCACCTCTATATTATTGTGAGGTTTTTTTTTACATGACTTTAGACAACTTATTTCTACATAAAATTTTATCCATAATTGTTCATAATATCATCAGTACAAATAAGGTAAACACATCTTTGGTAAACGTATCTTTTAATACATTGCCATTGTAGGGAAAATGTACTTAAAAGTGTACATCAAAATCTGCAATTATAAAATAAAAAAGCAAACCACAAATTCTTGTATTAACTATATAGGGATTGTTTCTATTCAAAATAAAAATATTAGTAAGAATGATAGTTAATAATAAAAGGTTAATATTAAATAATTTATTTAGTTAAATCTCTCAAGGTTATCAAAATAACATAAACATGGAAATCCTACAATTAAATAAAAATATTAGGAAATCCTACAACTAAACATCATGTCAAGTAATCTAGTTTTGTAGAGCATTTATTGAACCTGACAAAATAAAACATAATAATCAATAAATATAACAATTATATATCATCACACAATATTAAACATTTATTATGCAACAATGATATTTTCTTACATATATGCATACTACTGAGAAACCCTTACTTACCACACATAAATCTCCACCAACTATTGCTAGTAACATCACACCTTAACACATTTATTCTTGTGTTTAAATTATGAATTATAAATAAAACTATAGGATTCTATATAAGAATATAGTCCCCAATCTCTTAGTAGATCATTTTATAGTACAAGTCTCCATTCCAAGATCTTTTTCAATCACCCATTAGAGGTACAAGAAATCCTTGTCCACCCACCTCAATATTGAACATGTATTCCCATAATCTTGGTCCTCACCCATATGACTAACTATTATTTATATAATTGTGGTTGATATCTTAACTTAATGTTCAAATCCCCATTCTTTATGGACGATGACCTGGAATATTTACTTAAAGCCTTACACGTGTGGTTGTCTCGTATGTTCAGACATTTTTTTAAGAACCACCAACACAAGCCTTACTCATATAACAAGCTTATATAAATACATTTCAATCATACATATAACATGTATTAAATAATTATACATAAACAATATTTACAATCTTTAGATTTATGGTTGTTTTAGTTAAAAAAAAATAGTTTTACAACATTTTTATGTAAAATATTTTAGATCTAATATTATGTAAACAATAAATAATATGAGGCAACACATAAACAAAATGGGTGAACAAATTTGCTCAAGTTATCTATAATTATAAAATATATGAACCAGTTCCCTTGCGTTTCAATTACAATGTTAGTTTTAGGAAGGAAAAAACGCATTTCTATCAAATTTTATTTATTAAAATTTTACTAATTAAATATTAAGCTAACCAATTACAGCACGCAAAAAATCAATCAGTTTCCTACATAGAAAAAATGCATTTACTGTGGATTTCAACAGAGAAATTCCTATTATATCTCTAGAATCGCCAAAATTTGACTCTCGATACCATTGATTTGGTAAACATTTATTGCACAGTGAAAATACCTATTTACTCTTGAAACCTAACAAAAAGATGAAGGATGACGAATGATTTTTATATATTTTTTAATATATTTTACACAGTACAATTACTTATATATGCTCCAAAAAAGACAAAGGAACGTTTCTAGCTCAGGGCAAGGTGATACTTTTACTCTTGATTTTTTTTTGTGGTTATTGCCTAGTTTAGAAGTGTTTAGGTAATTATGCAATTTATTATTATTTTTGAATAGTTGCAGGCGCGTCGCGCCATCGGTTTGTCATGTAAACGCACCTCTAAAGAGGCACGTGCGGTGTTTGTAAGTGGTTGAAAATATTTGATCGACATGTCATATGGTGCGCCATCATGTCCTCTTCCTAATAGTGTGGCACATGTTGTATGAAGATGGTTGTGAATCGTCGGTGAGCTGTTTTTCTTCCCCCTCCCTTTTCTCTCTCCTACATTTGGAGAGTACATAACAATTCTTTATATTTTGATTGTGTTATTTCAGTCCCTAGTATTTTGATTTCATTTTCTTACTGATTTCTTTGATGAAATTTTGATTGTTTTGAATTATTCCATTAAATTGAAATTGATCATGTATGGTACGTTTAATTTCACTCCTTTAATTGTTCCTTTGATATTTTTGATATGTTGGTTTTCAGTTGTTTTAATTTTCCCCTCCTATTAAAATTTGTCATATATGCTACTTTTCATTTCAATTCTCATTCTTTTATTTTTTTAACAATTATACTTCTCTTTTTTAATCCCTTTAGTTTTTTTTTTCAATCAAAGGGTTTTGATTTGTTGTATTTTTTTCCTTCAATTGGAATTAGTTATATGTATATATATATATATATATATATATATATATATATTGGCACTTATTCTTTTGATTTTTTATTTGGTATTAATGTCTTTGGTTTTTTTGTCCTTCTTGGACATTGTTTGTTTTTTTGTTTTGTATTTATGCTTTTAGGTTTTGTTTTTAATTTTTAAAGTTTTTTTTTATTTCAGAATTTATTTTTATTTCGTTCAGTTCTGAAATTTTAATTTATGTTGGTAATTTCTTTTCCCCTTTGTTATTTTTTTGATGTTTTATGTTATTTGTTTTTTATCATACAATTTTTTTGTGGTCTGAATATTTATTTTATTTTTACTCTTTTGTTTAAGTTTTTATTTTATTTTTCGAGATAATTTTATGGTTTCATTGTTTATGCAATAAAAATAATAATTTTAGTAATTATTTGTTTTATTGTTTTCTTGCTAGCGTTTATGTAAAAATAATTTTTTTATTCTTCGAGATAATTTAATGATTCTAATTGTTTTGGCAATAATGATGATAAATTTTTTAGATATTATAGTATTGATAATGATATGAACTTTGCAATGAATTTTCAATGATATTTTCTTTTTGTATGTAGAAAATCATCGATTTATTTTTGTTATATAGTTATTGTAGGTGTTTCCACAATTTCTATTTTATATTGTATTTAATTTAAATTATATTATGAAATGAACTAATCCTAATATAGTTAATTTGATGATTTAGGTATTTTGTTTTTTAATGATGATGATAATTTTATATTGATGATTTCATTGAAACCTGTTAAATAAATAAATTTATATTAATTTAAAATTTATATATTTTATTAGAAAGTTGTGCTTCATACAAAATTGATTATTTTGCCCAATTTTAAAGTATAATAATAAAAAATCTCATAATCTTAATATTTCATACTCTTAATACATTTTTTTGTTGTTGAAAATAATATAGTTTTGGTTACAACGATGAAGCGCGAGTAAATAGCTAGTCTGTGTGTGTGTGTCTATACATATATTCTTTTGGTATTTTTTTTTCTTTTTGGACAAAAATGATTTATATTTTATGTATTTGTGATTTTAGATTTTATTTTTATTTTTTTCATTTGTTTTTGTACTTATCGTTCTGAAATTTTAATTTATGTCTATTATATTGTATTTTTTAAAAAAAAAAATTATAATTAATATTTTTCGGTCTCAGAAAACACTGTAGCAATCTATAGTGTTTTTCCTGCACCATGATTATATATATATATATATATATATATATATATATATATATATATATATTCTTTTGGTGTTTTTGTTCTTTTTGGACAAAAATGATCCATATTTTATGTATTTGTGTTTTTAGATTTTGTTTTTATTTTTTCATTTTATTTTTTGTACTTATCGTTCTAAAATTTAGTTTATGTCGGTTACATTGTATTTTATTTTTAAAATTTTTTAATATTATTTTCCGTTCCCAAAAAACACTGTAGCAATCTACAATATTTTTCCTACGCCGTGATAAAAGGATATATATATATATATAAACAAGTCCCGGTTTTACTGTGCTAATCCACAATAACACCTACTATTAATATATATTTTCGTGAAAGACAGAAGGTTGTTGAAGTAGCCGAGATGATCTAAAGAGCATCAGATTAAGGTCCCCTCATAGGGCATGGGTTCGAATCTCACTCTCAACACATTTATATAATAATAATAATAATAATAAAACAGGTCCCGGTTTTACTGTGCTAATCCACAGTAACACCTACTATTTATATCTATTTTCGTGAAAGACAAACGGTTGTTGAAGTAGCCGAGATGGTCTAAAGAGTGTCAGATTAAGATCCTCTCTGAGAGCATTGGTTCGAATCCCACTCTCAACACATTTTTTTTTGCAAATCCGTATTAAAATTAGATTTAATATATATTTTCAAGAAATATGAACGAATGTTGAGGTGGTCGAGCGAGTCTATGAGGCGGGAGACAAAAATTTCGTTCGAGAGGTTGGGGGTTCAAGTCCCACTCTTGATAGATTTCTATTTTACTTAGAAATATGATTAATTTTTTTTAATGATGATGATAATTTTCTTGTTTTTTTAATGATGATGATAATTTTATATTAGTTATTTCGTTGAAACCTATTAAACAGATAAATTTATATCAATTTAAAATTCATATATTTTATAGAAATCTTGCACTTTATAGGAATTCTATACAAATTTGATGAGCCGGGAGACTAATTAACAAAACAATAAACGTTGTGCCTGTTTTACTATGCACAGTGCACTGTGGATTTCAACAGTAAGATTTTTTTTTTTGCTTTTCTTTCTTTACTTTGTTTTCAATTTCCGTTTATTTTTCTCTTTTTTCTAATTTTTTTTTCTTTCTTCTTTTTTTTTCCTAATTTTCTTTTTTTTCCTAATTATTTTTCTTCTTTTTTTTCCTCCGTTTTTTCTTTCTTTTTTTTTTTGCCTTTTTTTTTGTATTTTTTACTTATTATTTTTTTCATTTTTTCTTATTATATTTTTTTTTCTTCTTATATATTTTTTTAGTTTTTAGTTTTTTTATAATCGGGGTGTCTGAGCTCGCTTAAATGTACCACGATTAATCTCAATATCCAAATTTTTTTGATAACCAGGGTGTCCAAGCCAACTTATGCATACTGCGACAATTCTCGGACCAACATTTTTTTTCCTTTTTTATAATTTTTTTATTCACTTATATATTTTTTTTATAACCGGGATCTCCGACCAGCTTAAGCACACCATGACTAATTCTTGGGCCGATTTTTTTAAAAAACAATATATATTGCTACAGTGCTTTCACTCTTATACTTTTTTTTTCTTTCGCTTATACATTTTTTTTTAGACATGGTCTCTCAGCCAGCTTAAGCTCTTTTTTTCATTTATATATTTTTTTTATAACCACGATCTCGGGCCCAACTGAAGTGCACCACCACCACTCCTCGGACCAAATCTGTTTTTTGATAATCGGGGTGTCCAGGGTAGCGCGGACACACCATGATTAATCTCCAAAACAATTTATTATTATTTTTTATTTTTTTTCCTTATACGTTTTTCTATTCACTAATCTCCGAACCAATAATAATGATAATTTTAATGATTATTTTTTTATAAAAATCATTTGATTTTTTTTAAGATTTTCCTGAAATTTTAATTTATATAGGTGATCATTTTAAAAGTAATATTACTCTATTTTTCTCTTTATTTTTTTTTATTTTTTGTTTCTTTATTTGTTCTCTAGATTATATGATTTTATTATTTATGCAATAATAATGATAATTTTAGTTATTGTTTTTTTTATAAAAAACTTTTGTTTTTTTTTCCATGGAAATTTAATTATTTTAATTGTTTTGGCAGTAATGTTAGTAATAATTTTAGCTTTAATAGCAATGATAATGGCAATAACGTCAGGATGAATTTTCAATCTATGTTTTCGTCTTTTTGTTGATAGAAAATTAACAACTTATTTTTTATATGATTATTGTATGTATTTACACAATTTATATTTTATTTTTGTTTAATTTAAATTGGATTATAAAATGAATTAATCTTAATACAGTGAACTTAATAATTCAGATATTCGAGTTTTTTGTTTTTTTTTATGATGATAATAAATTTATGCTGGTTATTTCGTTTGAAGCTACTAAACAGATAAATTTATATCGATTTTAAATTCATATATTTTTATAAAAAACTTGCGCTTGACATGAATTCTGCACATATTTATTATTTTAGCTAAATTTATATTATAATAAAAATACACATAATTAATATTTTTTACATTGAAAAAAAATTGTGCCGCCCGCGGCGAAGCGCGGAGGCATTGTCTAGTATATATATTAATCGTTGCCGCGATTTGTTGGCCCCACGTGAAAATTTTCTATATCCAATGCAGAAAATAAAGGGCTCCTCGCTAGCTTCTTTATTTCTTTCCTAATGGCCCATTCTTAAGGGTTGCCTGGGGAGGCTCGAAAGATGCATCAGCTTTGCTGTGACTGCCTTTATTGCTTTAGGGTGTGTTTGGCATTGCTTTTGCTTTTGCGATTGAGATTGAAAAAAATCAGTTTCAAAAAAAGCGCTTTTACTGCGGTTCAAAATAAGCTCTGAAGTGTTTGGTTAAAATTGTGGTTGAGTTGAAGATTGAAAAAAAAGTAATTTTGGGTGTTTGGTTACCAAACTTTTTATATTGCTTTTAACTTATAAAATTAATTTAAAGGGTATATATATATATATAATCTTTTTAAATATTGTAAATTTAATAATTATAATAATATAATATAATTAATAATTCATGAAAAAACAAATATTATTTTTTATTCTCCCATCAAACTAAAAATATATTTATCAATTACTAAAATTAACACACTAAATAATATATTTCAAGTAACTAATAAGTTTAAACATAATTAATTAAAATACATTTCATTACAAATAATTCAATCAAATTAATTACAAATTAAAACCTATATTTTTTATGCTAACTATTATTATAATAATAATTATTATATACTAATTATTATAATACAATAATTAATAATAATAATATATTTTATTAGACTTTTCCATATTAATGTTCTATCCAAATCGATATATATATGATATCGATTTGGATAAAACCAATACTCCTGTCTCTCTCTTTTTATTAATTTTTTTTTTATATATATATATATATATATATTTAATTTTCCTCATTTAATTTTCCTCCTCTCTCTCACAGCCCTGCTTCTTTTCTCTCATCTCACTTCTTTTTTCTCCAAACTCCAAAACACTGCCACTGGATGAGGATCCTCAAAGAAGAAATCGACGTCGTTCCTCACGACCACAAAAATGGCAATGACCACTACCCCGATCTGGACTAATTCGACGAACAGGTTAATAGCTTGAAGTTTGAACAGCTGAAATCTTCATAAGATTTAACTTTTTAATTAATGAGACAGCTGGGACGTTGTTCAACCGGAGAAAGGGTGCACAATGTGTCATCACATAGCATAGCAAGAACCCCATAAAATGGTGGAGCAAATAACCCCGTTTTGATCAAGTAATAACTTTTGAATATCAAGAGAAGCCAGCTGGTAGTGGCCCACTCGTCTGTGTCTGTAGCTCTGGAGCACTAGAGCAGCATGATGATTCTTTCTCTACCTCCTGTTGTGTTGGCTAACACTTGAAATGTTTCTGGGATCTAAGAGAAGGCTGTTTCCTGCTATAAATTAGGTTGTCGAAGCCCCAGCTAGACCTGGTATTTCTTGAAGGAGCAAAACGATGATCAGAACATGCATGTTGCCTCACTATCTGAGATTGATATTTTTCATCATTGCTTATCGGCGTCATGATGCTATGATGATGGTGTATAAATCTGACAAGTCAATTTGTTATAGCCTATCTTGACTCCGTCTCGTCTCGTCGTGGGTGATACTATATTTTTTTCAATGTAATTATAAATATTAATTGTATGTGTTTTTTATTATAATATAAATTTGTGCAGAATTCATGTGAATTGCAAGTTTTCTATAAAATATATAAATTTTAAATTAATATAAATTTATCTATTTAATAGGTTTCAACGAAATAACCAACATTAAATTATTATCATCAATAAAAAAAAAGATTTAGATATTTAAATTATTGAGTTCATTGTGTTAAGATTAATTCATTTTATAATTTAATTTTTTTTAAAAAAAAAGACCTAGAATAATCAAATAACAAAAATAAGTAGTTAATTTTCCATCCACAAAAAAGAAAAAACATAAATTGAAAATTCATCTCTATGTTATAGTCATTTTCATTACTATAACAGTTAAAATTATTATCAACATTATTGTTTAAATAATTAAAGTCATTAAATTGCCCCCAAAAAATAAAAAATTCAAAACATTTAAAAAACAATAAAATAAGAATCGCTAAAATTATCATTATTATTGCACAAACAATAAAATCATAAAGTTATTTGATACGAATAACAAATAAAATAACAAAAAAGAAGAAAATAAGCAATATTAATTTTAAAATAATCACAAACATAAGTTTAAATTTAAAACGGAACTTAATAAAATAAAACATTAACAAGCAAAATATAAATTTGTTGTGAGTGGAATTCTAACCAACGCCTTTTCGGACCAAAACCTACAAATTAGACCAATTTGGCATTCTCGTTTATTTTTCACCACAATATATATATATATATATATATATATATATATATATTAATAGGTAATTTACTGTGCAAAATAGAAATCCGTTGAGAGTGGAATTTAACCCACGCCCTTTCGGACCAAAATCTATAGCTTAGATCAACTCAGCTATCTCAACATCTTCCGTCATCTTT
The DNA here is from genome assembly GCA_032356905.1 of Salix exigua. Classification (NCBI taxonomy): domain Eukaryota; kingdom Viridiplantae; phylum Streptophyta; class Magnoliopsida; order Malpighiales; family Salicaceae; genus Salix; species Salix exigua. The sequence goes on along the minus strand of CM063590.1, from coordinate 4,224,060 downwards.
CATGACAATATATAAGTAATAGGTAATTTACTATGAATTTAACAGTAAAATCGGGATGTATTTTTATATTTTAGTTAATACACACTTATACATACATATATATATATATATATATATATATATATAGAGAGAGAGAGAGAGAGAGAGAGAGAGAGAGAGAATGCTAGAAGAAGAAGAAGAAATAGACCACATGTAAACAAACTGCCAATAAATTGAAGAACCAAATACGAGATAAAAATAAGAAACATTTGTAGATTTAAATTACAAGAAATTAAGGAAGCTAAAGAAATGAAGTAATAACATATAGGAAGAGAGATAAACTCCTAATTTCTAGCCGAAATGCTGGAATTAAAGATATGTGTTATATGATCAACATAGCAATTTTGATTTTCATGAAAAACAATTAAGAGTCTCAACCACGTAATTAGTAACCACCACATCTTTCTTTCTCACTGAAATTCCTGAATTCATCAAGCTATACCAATCCACCTTTCTCAAAAATCCTTGAAAGGACAGCAAACCTAGCCGAGAAAGACCGGGAGTTGTCATCAGGGTTGGACATGATCGAAATTCTGAGAGTAAGTGTAAGGATCGTAAGTAAGATAAACATGAGACGACGATGAACAATCAAAAATCTTCCTTTTCTCCTTTAGTATCTTTCTCCACAATAATTGTACTAGATAGAAATCCAGAAGGAAGTCAACTTAATTCATTATTGTAAATCATTTAATATGACTTAATTACAGGCTATAGAATAGGATGTAGATACACTCTATTTGTGTGTGTGTGTAAATCATTTAATTTTTCATACTTGTTCATCATCCTCTGTAACTATTATCTTCTTTATGGTATCAGAGCTACAAATTCAATATCAATAACATAGCAAAAATCAAACCCAGACGACATATATATATATTGTACCGAACATACAATAAGAATATACAATACATATTCAATCTTTCATACTTGTTCATCATCCTCTGTAACCATCATCTTCTTCATGGTATCAGAGCTGCAGATTCAATATCAATAACAGAGCAAAAAATCAAACCCAGACGACTCCTATGGCAAACATAACCCAAGGAAGCATGACCAAAGGTGCAAAATGGGATTATCCCAATCACCAATTATATCTTCACCATTCAGATCAGCTTGGTGCCATCCTCACAACCACTGGTGGAAGACAACTACAACATATGAAGTCAATCCATGATTATGGCTTTAACAATCAAGAATAAGATTGGGTTTATCAATGGCTCAATCTGTGACCTGGGGAAAGACAAATTAGATGAACAATAACAATGGAATAGATGCAATAACCTGGTTAAGACATGGCTGCAAGGATTCATGTCCAAAGAAATTACCAGTAGCGTCATCAACTGCAAGGATGCCAAACAATTGTGGCTCGACGTGCAAGAGAGATTTTCACATGTAAATGTGGTCCAGTTATTCAACATCGAGAATGAAATTCACAACTATGTACAAGACAACATGTCTATGGGATCATTGAAAAGTCTATGGGATGAACGTGATGCTCTCTCCAACCTCCTAACCTGTACATGTGGGTCAGTCAAAAAATAAATTCATATCTAGACATACAGAAAACCATGAAATTCCTCATGAGACTCAGTGATATGTATGTGGGTGTTCGCAGCAACATCTTGCTACAAGACCCACTACCCACAGTGAACAAGGTGTACTCACTAGTTCTTCACCATGAGAAACAAATGGAGGTGGTTGCAGGGAATAGCCATGGACAACTAGATGCCACTGCCTTCGCCATGAGAGAACCCAGTAATCATGAATTTGAAAAGGGGCCAAGATGCAACAAAATCAATCATGCTACCAAGGACTGTCGTGCACACCTTAGATGTACCTTTTGCAGGTGGACGGGACACATGGTCGAATATTGCCATAAGAAGAAGGCAGTGATGGAGGGAGAAATCAGTGGGTCAATGCCTAGAGGAAATCAAGCTGCATCGCAGCTGATTGAGAGAAAGGAGATGAACATGAACTTTCCTAAGAGAAGGGAAATGAATTTTCTCAAGAGAAGGGAAATGAATATCCCTTTTTCTACAAACGAATATACACAAATGTTAAACATGTTGAAAACAAAGACTTCATCTACCAATCACGTTGGTAATTGCACAACCCATTAAGAACTTTCGGGAAAGATTTTTTCATTTATTTCTGATGGGAATAAACATATATGAATATTAGACAACGGATGCACTGATCGTATGGTTTATGATCAAAATCTGCTCACATATTCAAAAACTGTCATTGGCCACCCTATGAAATTACTGAATGGCTCAATTACTCATGTAACTCACATTGGCAAAATTTATATATCACCTGATTTGATTCTTGATAATGTTTTATGTGTCCCATTTTTTGCTTAAATTTTATTTCAAGTTGTAAATTAGCTTATGATTCATTTTGCATAACCAATTTGCTCCGCAAATTTTGTATAATTCAGAACCTACGTTCAGGGAAGATGATTGGGACGAGAATTGAATGGGAGGGTCTTATCATCTCCAACAAAGCAAGAAAAGAATATGAAACCATGTTCAAATAACTAGTCCCAAGCCTTTGGCATCAACGTCTTGGGAACCCTTCTGCTAAAGTTTCCCAGTTATTTCCCTTTCCACAATTTAAAAATAAATCTAGTTATAATGATGCATGCTTAATTTGTCTGTTAGCTAAACAAACAAGACTGCCATTTTCTTTAAGTTCAATTACTACAACATCTCCATTTGATTTAATTCATGTTGATATTTGGGGAGGATAAAGGTCCTTTCCATTTCAAGTGCAATATCTTTCTCACCATTGTTGATGACCACACTAGATGCACATGGATTTACCTTATGAAACACAAATCACAGACTAGGGAACTTCTAGTCAGTTTCATCAGCATGGTTGAAACTCAATTTAATTCCAAGGTAAAAATAATTCATAGTGATAATGGCTTAGAGTTTAAAATACATAAATTTTTTTTGCTAATAAAGGAATCATTCATCAAACTAATTGTGTCCACACTTCACAACAAAATAGCGTTGCCGAATGCAAACATTGCCATTTGTTAAATATGGCATGTGCTTTACTTATTTAAGCTAGTCTTCCTAAAAAAATTTGGGGTTATGTTATTCTTCCTTCCTCTTATCTCATAAATAGAACACCAACTCCTATTTTCCAAGGAAAATCACCATTCGAAAAATTATTTAACAAAACCCGAAATTATTTCCGCTTGTGAGTTTTTGGATGTTTATGCTTTGTTTCTACTTATTCACAAAATCGTTCAAAAATTGATCCTCGAGCATCTAGGTGTGTTTTTCTTAGATATCCATATGGACTAAAAGGATATCGAGTTTTTGATCTTGTTAAGAAACAATTACTTGTATCTAGAGATGTAATTTCTTTGAAAAATATTTTTCCTTTTCTCAATAACACCCCACATAAATCACTTGTGATCCCATTTTGGCCTAACACCTAAACTAACCTTCCATAGTATGACACAAACCTTGACTTTTCAACAAGAATAAATCCTCCTACTCCACCAATTATCCTAACTGCAAATCCCAACCTATCCACACATGCTAAACCTATCTCCCCCACACCTCCTTTATCAATCCCCACTGAATCCAACCCACCGCCTCGTCACAATAGCCGTCCTGTCAACACACCACATTACTTGCGGGATTTCCACCTTGCCATGACCCTCACTTCAAGACCGGACCCGATGTCATCCATGAACTCGGTCTTCTCTCCAGGTACTGTTTATCCTCTTTCTAATTATTTATTTTACAATAAACTTTCTCCCATTCATAAAACATTTACCACTAATTATTCACTTTTCATAGAACCATCTAGTTTTTCACAGGCTATGCAACATCCATAATGGCACGAAGTTATGCAACATGAAATTACAGCTTTACAACACAATAACACTTGGAGTTCAATACCCTTTCCACCCCATAAACGACCAATCGGGTACAAATGGGTTTACAAAATCAAGCTGCAAGCTGATGGCCAGGAAATGACCAGATAGAGCATTATAAAGCACAACTGGTGGCTAAAGGCTATATAATCAAATTGAAGGGCTTGATTACTAGGAAACTTTTGCACCAGTAGCTAAACTAGTTACCGTTCAATTACTCCTCAATGTGGTTGCTTTGTGTGGTTGGCATCTATATCAACTAGATGTCAACAATGCATTTCTGAATGGAAATTTGCATGAGGATGTTTACGTGACCCTGCCTCCTGCTTTCGGACGAAAGGGAGAGACACGCGTATGCAAGCTTCATAAATAACTATACGGGCTAAAGCAAGCCTCTAGATAGTGGTTTATTAAACTATCCACGACACTTAAAACTGTCGGATTTCATCAATCCTTACCTAACTACTCTTTATTCATCCAAAGTCATCAAGGTAATTTTTTAGCTTTACTTGTATATGTTGACGATGTGATATTGGCTAGGAATAATTTGCAGGATATAGAAGGCACAAAATTATTCTGTCTAAACAATTCAAGCTCAAGGACTTAGGGAAACTTAAATACTTCCTTGGAATAGAAGTCACAAGATCGCAACATGGAATCAGTTTGTCACAATGAAAATACTCACTAGAGATCTTACAAGACTCTAGATTTTTGGGTGTCAAACCATATCAATCTTCCTTGGAGCTGAATATATCACTCACACAATCTAATGGAGAACTTTTGGAAGATGGGTCAATATATAGAAGACTAGTAGGGAGGATGATCTACCTGACCATAACCAGGCCAGACTTAACTTATGCAGTACACATCTCAAGTCAATTCTTGGATAAGCCTCGACAACCACATCTAGAAGCAACTTATAAAGTGCTCAAATACATCAAACGAACACCTGTACAAGGAATCATGTTACCATCCACGGGATCACTACAATTACAAGCATTTTGAGATGCTAATTGGGCACGTTGCAAGAACACATGGAGATCAGTCACAGGATATTGTATTTTACTTGGAAAATAACCAATCTCTTGGAAGACAAAGAAACAAACCACAATATCCCAATCAAGTGCACAAGTAGAGTACCGATCCATGGCAACCACATGCTGTGAAATCATATGGTTGAAGAGCATCTTGAAGGACTTGAAGATAAATCACACACAACTTGTGACCTTATTTTGCGATAATCAAGCAACAATTCACATAGCCTCTAATCTAGTTTTCCATGAGCGAACAAAACACATAGAAATCGACTATCATTTGATTAGGGTGAAAATTCAAGGAGGAGTGATTCAGACAGAATATATTCGAACCTCAAAGCATCAAGCAAATTTATTTACCAAGCCATTAAGTTCTACTCAATTTGAAACTTTACTTCGCAAGTTGGGTGTAATTAACATACACTCCAACTTTAGGGGGAGTGTAATTACCAAGTCACCTTAATTCATTATTGTAAATCATTTATTTCTTTATTCATATAATGTTAGACTCAATTACAAGTTATAGAATAGGATATAGATACACTCTATTTGTATGTGCATGTATATATGTGTGTGTGTGTATTTGTATAATGTACCGAACATACAATAAGAATATACAATACATTTTTAATCCTTCATACTTGTTCTTCATCCTCCGTAACCATCATCTTCTTCAATAATCTTCACCTTGGTGTCCTTGATTCATGATTAGCCAATGATTTGAAGGACCATATCCAATAAAACCCACTTTCTGCATAGCTACCCATGTTTTGACTACCCGACTCGCACCATGCATAAAACCAGGAAATAATGGTGTAGCAGATTGATCTCTAGAGAAGCTGTAAACTAGTAATGGCAGAGTGCTCTACTTTTGAAGTCCAAGATCAACCGTTTTATATTAAAGTTGAAAGGTACTAAATATGCGGTCACAAAGTCGAATTATGCAATATATATAGGTCACGGGAAACGTACTAAATATGCGGTCCCAAAGTCGAATTATGCAATATATACAGGTCACGGGAAAACTAATATAGGTCAAATGCAATGGGATGGTAACAATAGTGACCTGATAATTTTGTCATTGAAAAAGAAAAAAACGTTACTTTTGGTCTCACAAATCACTTTTTTTTTATAAAAAAAATTTACATTATAACTACATTATTTCCCTTAAAAACAAAAAAAAATGTTAATCAACTGGATTCCACTACTCTTTTAGATTTTGACAGTTTTTTAAATAGCACTAAAATTATTTAATCATCTTTAAAAGCAAAATTTATTTAACCAAATTCTAAGAATTTTTTTTGTACTTCCAACATGATTTTTAAATGAACTTGGGACTTTAGATATGTAATTATCTTCGAAGTCAGTACAATCAATTGGGCGAGAAGTTGTTGCATCCGTATTCATCATGTACGGAGTTCATTTTGATCTAGATGCAAACCTACCAGTACTGGAGCCTAATATAGATCCATGTCGCGAAATTCTAACACAATTATATTCTTATCAATAAGTTTTTGTAATAACTAATAAAAATTACAATAAAAAAATAAGGGGTCATGCTAATAATCATTACCAATAACATCAATATTCCAAACAAATTAACAAATCCTTCTCAAACAACATAATGCTAATCCTCATTACCATCAACATCAAAATTTCAAACAAAATAACAAGTCCTAGCATAATGCTACTCATCATTACCATCAACATCATTATTTCAATCAAAATAACAAGTCCAAGCATAATGTTACTCATCATTACCATCAACATCAATATTTCAATCAAAATAACAAGTCCAAGCATAATGCTACCCTTCATTACCATCAACATCACAATTTTAATGAAAATAACAAATACAAGCATAATTTTAATCATCATTACCATCAATATCAATATTTTCATTAGGGAATAACAAATACATGTATAAAGCTAATCATCATTATCATCACTCCTAATTACATCATCAACAACATCATCACCATCACCAATGACATCATTGTCATTGTCAATTTCCTCATCCGAAGGTATTTCATTCTCTTTTCCCCAATTTGCATGTACCCGAGGCAACTCATGTTGGTTTATTTCTTCATAATAAGATGATTCAGCAAGTATATTTTGTTCATCAAGTGACGGATCAAGAAGCACACAACATGGATGAGAAATTTCATCCAATTGATCAACATCAAATGATTTAGCATTGTCAGTGTTCTCAATAAATTCCCCCATATCAACGTTATAACAACTTTTAACTGATGTCTTTATAACTGCCCACCATTCAAATGATTTATTATCAGGTGGACATGTATAGTACACTTGTTGACATTGTTGCGCTAAGACAAAATCTTCATTCCCATGTAGTCTAGAAGTATGTTTGATTTCAACCAAACCATTTGAACAATGCAATTTAAGACTGTTGACATATAATGTCATACTTTATTGTATTTGCATCAATTCCGCCTTTAGGTGCATAGTTGCTTTAATCAGTGAATTTCAACAATTGGTATCGGAGCTCGATACCAATTGGTTTTAGAAGAATTGGTAGCGATCGAGGTCCTACAATTGGTATCAGAGCTTAGTTCTCATTTATTAAGTTTGCTTAGACTTTGAGTAGAATGGCAACTACATGCAATAATCTCCGTAATGAAGGTGCTTCAACATCTAGACCACCATTTTTTGATGGTGATGATTATGCCTATTGGAAAGCTAGAATGTCAATATATCTTCAATCTATAGATTTTGATTTATGGCTTTCTATTGAAAATGGACCTCATAGACCACTTAAAATTGTAAATGGTATTGAGATTCCAAAAAGCATAATAGAATATAGTGACCTAGATAAAAGATTACTTTCTATAGATGCTAGAGCAATGAACACTTTATATTGTGCATTAAATAGAAGTGAATTTAATAGAATATCTTCATGTAAAAATGCTAGGGATATATGGCATGCTTTGGAAGTAACTCATGAAGGAACTAACCAAGTAAAAGAATCAAAAATTGATATGTTAGTTCATCAATATGAGTTATTTAAAATGTTGCAACATGAATCCATAACAAGCATGTTTACTCGTATGACTAGCATAACAAATAGTTTACATGCTCTTGGTAGAACTTACTCAAATGCAGATATCGTAAGTAAGATTCTCGAGATCTCTACCAAAAGCTTGGGAAGCTAAAGTGACAGACTATACGAGAAGCTAAAGATCTCACAAAACTTCCATTAGAGGAGCTCATCGGTTCTCTAATGACGCTTACGAGATATCTATGGATAATCAAGATCAAGAAGAAAGGCCAAAGAAAAATTTGGCATTTAAAGCGCTCATCGAATCGAAGCGAGGAAAATGATGATGATGAAGACAGTAATGACGATCTTGAAGAAGATGTAGCATCAATCACAAGACAGTTTCGAAACTTTCTTAAAAGGAAAAATGACAAGAGAAAGTTCTCGAACTACAAAAAGGAGGGAGATTCAAGTAAAGAAACTCCAAGGTGCTACAAATGCAACAAGTTGGGGCATATCAAACCCGACTGTCCCCATCTTCAAATGAAGAAGAAAAATCGCTTTCAAAAGAGAGCTTTGAAAGCAACATGGAGCGATGACTCGAACTCAAGCTCTAGTGATGAAGAAGAACATGTGGCTAACATGTGCTTCATGGCAATTGAAAGCGAAAATGAGGTACAATCTTCGGATGATGAATCCGACCCTTCTTATATTGAATTACATGAACAACTTGAAAATTTGTATGTAGAATATAAGAAATTAGGTTCAAAATATAGTACTCTCAAAAGAAATCATATATGCTTAATTGAGGAAAAAGAATTATTAGAAAAGAGAATATATGATTTAAATGACAAGAGTAGTAAAACTAATCAACTTGAAGAAGATAATAAATCTTTAAAAGAAAAAGTTGATGAGTTAAATGTAATTATCTCTAAATTCACACAAGGCTCAGAAATTTTTGAGAAAATGCTTTCGAGCCAAAGAAGTGTGTTTAACAAAGGAGGATTAGGTTATAAACCTAAGATAAACCTAAAATACTTAAAGCATTACTTTGTTAAAGCTAAACATTCTTATGATCCAAATCATACATGTAATTATTGTAGAAAAGTAGGACATTTGATTTATGCATGTCCTATGAAGAAAAATAAGAATGTTAAAATGATTTGGGTTCCAAAAGGAACCACCCCTTGAATTCTTTGGTGGAAATAATTTCATTTTGGATATTTATTATTATTAGATATTATGTTTTTATTTATCTAAAATGTTAATTTTCTTTTTGTTGATGCCAAAGGGGGAGAGAATATGAAAATATCAAATGCATCAATAATGGTGAAGAAAAATAGGAGAATATGAAAAATATATATGCATATATTTAGGGGGAGAAAATGGATTTTTCTTGAGATTGCATATGATATTTTTACTTAGATTAAATTGCTAAAAATGCTCAATGTCTCTTATATATTGGATTACAAAATATAGGGGGAGACTCAATTTTTTATCTAAGTTTTTTATTTATTGTCATCATCAAAAAGGGGGAGATTGTTGACATATAATGTCATACTTTGTATGCTTTATATATTTTGATGATAACAATAAAAAGAAAATGGGCTAATAATATGCTTGGATGAGATTAAGCTATAAACAGGTTTTATACAAAGAATACATCAACAAGCATAACGGAGTACACGAAGAAATCACTCCAAGAAGTCCAAGATGCAAGCAAGTGAAGACTTAGAATAAGTGTTCATTTTAGTGCTTTATGTAAATCTCAATTTCTATCTTGATAGCACAAATTAAAATGAACTCACACACTTCACATTGCATGCATTAAAAGGATTTGATGATTAAAAGGTTTAAGTCATAATCAATCGGTTCAAGAAATTCAGAAAAGATAATTTGTCAAAATAGATTTCTGAATTAACCGGTCGACCGCTTGAGGTATCCGTTGTGAACCGGTCGACCGCTTGGAAGACAAATTGTTTTATCCGTTGTGAACCGGTCGACCGCTTGGTTTTGTCCGTTGTGAACCGGTCGACCGCTTGATATGGCAGTTGCACTAAAACGGCTAGAAACGGCTAGTTTCTTTTAGAAACTTATAAATAGGCCTCTTAATTGCAAAACTAATAGACAGAACTTTCATATCTTATATTGAGGCAATTAGAAGTGCATAAACACCTTCATATCATCAATCCTCATTAATACTCATATTTGTGTTTAAATCTTCATATCTTAACACAAAGAGTATTTCTCATTCTCACTACACTTAAACACCTTCAAACATCCTAAGTGCTATTAAGTGAGAGAAAGAGATCATAGATCTTCATTTGTAATATTCACACTATTAAGAGTGTATTGTTGTTTTACTAAAACAATCATTGTGAAACTCTTGAGAGTTGAGTATAAAACTCTTGGTATTGGTGAGGAAACATCACCAAGGAAAAATCTTGAAGAGGGTACATCTTCAAGTGGGAAAAGGAAAATCTTGAAGAGGGGACATCTTAGTGAAAGAAAATCTTGAAGAGGGCATATCTTCAAGTGGTGTAAAGTCTTGGTGTGGATTCATCAAGCGGAAATTGTAATCTTGTTACTTGGTTTAGTAAGAGAGTACAATACTCAAGTACGGGTTGGTACTTGAGTCGTGGACGTAGGCTTGCCGAACCACGTTAAAAATCGAGTTAGCAATCTCTTTCCCTTATCTCTTTACTTTAAAGTAATTAATTTTTAAGATTGCATTATTTATTGTATTTGCATCAATTCCACCTTTAGGTGCATAGTTGCTTTAATCCGTGAATTTCAACAATTGGTATCAGAGCTCTGATACCAATTGGTTTTAGAAGAGTTGGTAGCGCCTGAGGTCCTACAAAGACCACGTTTTGTATCGTACCAATGACACTTGAACACAAATACCTTGCACTTATTCCCTAAATATTTAAGCTGAATCACTTCTTCAAGCATTCTATAATAATCAATCTCATTCTCATTGTAGCTACTTCCTTTAACCCCGTTATTCATTGTTTTTTTATATCGTCCATAACTTTGAGTATGAAATTTAAATCCATTTACATAATACCCATTATAACATTTCCCTGAATTGGACGACCCCATAGATAGTGCAAAGATTTGATTCTCAATTCCAGTTGATTTGTATTGAACCTAGCATAAGAATAATAATAAGCATGGATGAATTATAAAATTTCATACAAAATATTTAATATAACAAAATGTTTCGTGAAATTACTTACATGATTTTTTAACCAAATTGAAAATATCTGCTAACATAGTTTTTCAATTTGAACATCGCTATATTGTGTTTATTGTGTCTTGAACTCTTGACGACATTGCCTAAATTTATTATTATTAGGTGAAATTAATTTATTAAAAATGACAATCCAATTGAAAATATTTCACACTTACTCCATATAGGGTTTCAATTCTTGACAATTGAAAATGACATAGTTGTGTGTTATTTTCATTTCTTCGTGCGATAACTGCCTTCTATAAAATTTGTTAGACAATTTTCTCTCAGGATAGGAAAAAACTGAAAGTTGTCCATATTGCCCTTTAGATCCACCATCGTCATTTCTTGTAACTCTATTCCATACTGTTTGCATGTCATCACCGAAATAATATGACGCAAAATTTGTAATTTCGTCAATTAGGTAAGCTTCACATATAGAACCCTCAACGTGAGCTTTGTTGGTTACTTTCTTCTTCAAATAAAACATATACCTACATCATTTGTGTTAATTAATTTGAAAGATAAAATAATATAAATTGAAATTTAATAAAAATTAAATTGTATGAGAGCATATCGTTCAAATGGATACATCCATCGATATTGAACGGGTCCTCCAACTTTTGCCTCACAAGGAAGATGTATCATTAAGTGTTCTATGGAGTCAAAGAAAGACGGAGGGAAAATCTTTTCAAGTTTACATATTATTTCAATAATATTTCTCTACATCAACTCCACGTGGTGTACATTTAAATTTGTAGCACAAATGTCCCGTAAAAAATTGACAATTCAGTTAATGCCTCCCATAGTGGTCTAGGCAAGTAAGGTCGGAACGCAACTGGAATAAGTTTTTGAATAAAAACATGATAATCATGACTTTTCATACCCGAAACCTTACATTGACCCTCTTTTACACACCGTGATATATTTGAAGCATAACCATCACGAAAGGACCCCTCTTTGATCCATGACAACACTTCTTGTTGTTTCTTGAAGAGATAATAGCTAGCTTTGGGTTTGTAAACTCAACCACTGGAATGTTGTTGCAAATGTAAGCTTGGCCTCCTACAATACAACTGAATATCTAACTTAGCCTTTACATTATCCTTGCTTCTATCAGGACAATCCATGATTGTATAGAAGATATTGTCAAAACAATTTTTCTCTATATGCATGACATATAAGTTGTGATGGATTACATTTGTATGCCAATATGGAAGCTCCCAAAAAATACTTTTCTTCACCCAATTATGATAGACACTGAAACCGGGAATTTTATCACAAGACCTAGGAACATGTCCCTCAGTAAACTTTGTCACTTCATCTAACATTTGTAAACCAATTCGATGTGGAAAAGGAGGGAGCTCTTCAATTACCCCATTCATAAACATATCTGCCTGGGATTTATAGGGGTGGTTCATGGGTAGGAATCGTCGATGACAGTCAAAAAATAAAATTTTCCCACCATGTTTTAATCTAAAAGCCTTGCTATGTTCCATGGAATAAGGACAAGATAATTTACCATGAGTACTCCAGCCTGATAACATAGCATATGCAGGAAAATCACTAATGGTCCACATCAAAGATGCTTTCAATTGAAAATTTTGTTTACTACATACATCATAAGTTTCAACACCCACCGACCACAACTTATTTTATTCATCAATCAAGGGTCTTAGAAAAATATCAAGCTTCTTTCTCGGATTCTTTGGCCCGGGAATGATCATTGCTAAAAACATAAATGGTCTTGTCATACACTTCCAAGGAGGCAAGTTATACACTTTCACAATTACTAGCCAACAAGAATATGCATTTGACATCATATTAAATGGACAAAATCCATCCGTGCATAACCCTAGTCTCACATTTCGAGGATTTGCCGCGAAGTTAGGATGGATACGATTAAACTTTTTCCATGCATATCCATTTGATGGATGCACCATTACTCCATCATCTGACCTGTGAAAGTGATGTCATGTCATATATTTAGCATGATATGGAGACATAAATAGCCTTTGAAGTCTTGGTGTCAATGGAAAGAATCGGAATTGCTTCTCCGCCTTTCTTTTTGTGCCTTTACTAGTAGGGTTTCGAGGTATATATTGTGAACTTCCATAGAAGTCACAAATTATTTTCATTGCATCCACCCCGTAATACAACATACAGAAATTCGGACACACGTCATATTTCTCATAGCCAAGTCCAAGTGGCCGCATAAATTTCTTGGTATCATAAAAATTTGAAACCAAATTTGCATCATCAGGCATACAACTCTTAGCAAATTCAGAAAATTGGTTAAAGGCATTCTGAGTTAAATTTAAATTTGACTTCATATTAAGCAATTGTACAGTAGCAGATAGTTTTGATTGTTTGGTATACCCTTCCCACAAAGGTTCCTCAGCAGCTTTCAACAACTTAAAAAAATTACATGCCTCTACATTCGGAGGTTCCTCTATGACAACGGTACTGCAAACCATATCATTATAGTATGCATCATCATTCCCCATTGCATCTATAATCATATTTCTATACGGATTTGCATCTCCCATGTCATTCCCAACACGACTAAGCCCTCCTGATGAAGGTCCACCCAATATATTTGTGACCAAAGGTTCCCCATGTATAGTCCAATTTTCATAATAAGGTAAAAACCCTTTTGTCAATAAATGCTTACAAACATCATCTTTGGCTTGAAACTTTTGATTTTTGCATCTCACACAAGGACATCTAATTTTCCCTCAGATATATTTTTATCAATTGAATATGCAAAATTGATATATCTCCTAACACCCGCAATAAATTCAAGATTCAGACGAGCACTTCGCATACGACGATACATCCACTCTCGATCGTCCATATTTATCTAGTAAATATTATGACATACAAACATTTTAGAATGTTGATTCATTTTGTATTACAGAGGAGGCAAATAAAAAATATTATGATTTAAATAATTCAGGCCTAATTTTTTTTTTCACAACTATAGATTCATGTGTATGATCATTACGGTGCAAAGGAGACAACTATGTCTCCCTTCAGTTCAATAGTATCTCTAGTTTTAAAATTATTAATGGCCAAGACAAAGAAAACAAAAGCCAACAACACAAATACTTAACAAAACATTGAACACACAATAGCAACAAACACATTTTTTTTCCATACACGATAATATGCATTTAATCGATACTAACAGTAAAAAAAAACAATAAACATATCACACAGACCTTTGAAGTGAATTTATATTAATTGTCTTTAAACTTTTAATCTTATGCAATTTTATCCCTGTAGAAACTTCAATAGCATACTCAAATTTACGCATCTTTTTTTTGGGTACTTGGTCATGGATTTATTCAATTAGACCCTCAATTGACCATTAAACTTTCAATTGTCTTTCATTTTTCCCTTGATTTCAACTAATTGAATTGAAAAAAATCAATTTGGTCCCCTAAAAATCCAATCTTCTCAATTAGACCCGACTTAGTCTCCAAATTTTGGTTTTTCATCAATTAAGCCCTTACTAAAATTAATTTGATCAATTTAAAATATGTTTAAGTCATTGCACATAATTAAATCCTTCAATTGGACCCTAAATTAATTCCTAATCACAATTATACTTTAAATTATCCCATGATTATATCAAACTGGCCTATAAAAAATATAATTATGCCTTTTGACTTAATTTTTGTGCAGATTTATCTAATAATAAATTATTTTAATCTTGAATCTGCATTTTCATTCATTTTTTTGGCATAATGAGGTACGATCGAGCTCTCGAATCTGTTTATAATTTTCAAGTTGATTTTTTTTTCACAATGTCATCTTTTTTGTTATTTTTTTTAGAGAATAACCCAGAAATGGGTTATGACAATATGTATGATATCATAAAAAAAGGCATATCAAAGTTGCAATGAAGATATCCTAATAAACATAATATAACAAATATTATGGTAAATAATAAACTATAGACAATGTTTAGTCCAAATGTTCCTAGTGGAGTTGTCATTCTATCGTATCCAACATTGCATCGATCTTAAGAAAAATTAGAAAAAAGATGTAAATGACATCTTGTTTTTAGAGGGGCAAGGTCTTGTTTAAGAAGTCATCAACTAGTATTATGGTCAATAGAAAAGCTAAGTAGTCACCAGAGATTTTATGGTAGGAGACTAATTGCATAAAAGGGAAGATATTATCATCTTTTAAGCGTCCTACCTAAGGTAGACTGCATTACAAGTTTTGCCTTAAATTGTCAAAGGTTGTTGTTTTTATGCTATCAATGGTCTGGCTATAATAGTTTTAACTTAAATGTTAGTAAATATTCAACTACAAACACTTCTAACTTTGGTGTTGACAATTATTACATGAAAAAATATATGATATTTATGGTTTTGACGTAAATAAATATTCAACCAAAATTACTTTCAACCTTAGTACTAGTATTATTGAATATTTGTGTGCGAGTAATTTCTCATCTAATGTTAATACTTCAAACTTTAATGTTAATGAATATTCGGTAAATGCTCAATACTCATATTGATGAATGTATATATTTACGACTCTAATGCCATAAAAATAAATTATTAAAAATTCAAATTATCAACTTAAATAGTTTTTAATTTTGGCAAAGTCCTAATGAATCTTGCCAATACTATTATCAGTCTTGAGTTTTACTATGAATACCCATCTAATTTTTCTTCTCTATTTTTCCTAGTAATCTCCTTCAGTATCTCTAAATATTTTTTTAAGCTCCTCCACTCATTTTTGAATGTACTACGACTAGTGTTTATAATGCAAGTGTTCCAAAGCATATAGAACACAAAGTTCTAATTAAACTCATTGTCTTTTTAAGTTTTGAATTTCATTGGAATTCAAAATTAAAAAAAATGAAGATGAATACCTAACATTATCATAGTGATCTTCTTCAAATTAAAGATTAAAAGAGAAGGAAAAAAACACATTATAGTTTTTTTCCACAAGTTTATAAAACAATATCTTCATGAAAACTAGTCCTCAATATCTTAATTTCAAATATAAACCCTTAAAAAATATAAAATAAAAAGGTTCAAAACCACACTATGACAATAATGATAGAATCTTTGAGAAATACAATTAAAAAAAAACTTCCATAGAAGGGCTTTTAAAAAATTGATAAAACATTAATTTAAAGCCTTAAAAAATAAAATAAAAATATATGATTTAACAACACTCCCAAATACACTTAAACAGTGACAAAAAAAAGCGCCAATTTAGTGCCTGGTGTACTAAAATGCTCAACTATGAAGAACATTTTAAACATTTTACATTTGTTTTAATTATGTTATCTCCGTAGTTCATTTTTTATTATGTTCGCCGAATGATGTTGAGCCCGACAAAGAAGAGAGAGAGAGAGAGAGGGAGACAGTAAATGGAAAAACTAACAGTCAAAGCTAGACATGTAGACTGTTTTTAAAAAACCTACCATTCTTGTTGTTGTTGTATGCCTAAGAAGAAGTTCATTGATAAATCAGAGATTTGTTGCCTTTTTATTATTTTGGAATACATATTACCATCTCTAGGCTAGCTAGAAATAGTAAGATTGAAGTTGAAATCTGGTGTTGGGTCTTGGAGATTGATCAAATTAAGCGTACGTATGTCCAATGGCAAGACCTGGCAACAAGATCATACAAGCTAAGCTGGTTGGTATAACCTAATTATATATGTCTTCCGACCCTTTTATCTTCTCTGCTTGATGATTGATTCACTTCTTAATGATTCTCCTGATAGACCCCTTCTTTCTAATGAGATCTTGGTGATAATACAATAATAACTAGCATGTTTTTTTTCAGGTGCTTTTGGGGGATATGGGAACTGGGAAAACCAGTTTGGTATTAAGGTTTGTGAAGGGCCAGTTTTTCGATCACCAGGTAATTAATTCTTAAAACGTTCGTCTGATGTTTTCTTTAACATGATTGTGTTTAGATTGCCAATTGATTTTGTGTTTGTTCTTAGTTGATGGAATGTTGTGCCTCTATGTATGTTCAGGAACCAACAATAGGAGCGGCTTTTTTTACTCAGATATTATCATTAACTGAAGCAACTGTGAAGTTTGATATTTGGGATACAGCAGGGCAAGAAAGATACCATAGCTTAGCTCCTATGTACTATCGCGGTGCAGCAGCAGCTGTTATTGTGTATGATATTTCCAGCATGGTAAGCATCTCTTAAATTCTTGGGGTTTGTAATTTGCTTCTTGTAGTAATAATTAGTGTCATTTTGCCATGTTGAGGGTGTTGTTGAGCCTCAATAGCTCCACCACCGCATTGAATTTGATAAAAGATTTTTGTTACCTGATTAATGAGATTTTCGTTAATCAAATTCAACCAAGCAGTATCTGCTGCAAGTTTGTACAGTTTACATACATAGAGGGTATTTGGAATGAAGAACTTATTGCAGAAGCTAAAGTCTCAACTGGACTAATCTAGGAATGTCATTCACAATAGCACAGGTCTCAGCTTCCTTCTCCCCCATGAACTCTTCTATTTCTCTCCTTCCAAACTTAGTAAATGTAGGAGAACCAACACAATCTAAGCATTGACACATTTTTTTCTTCAGAGAAGAGATAGCCCAGGCTGATTCTGTTTACTAATCTCCCACTAGCTTCTGAACACCACTTTTCTGCAAAATACATTGTCAAATTCCCTTTGTAATGCTGTGGGAGAAATAAGTGATTTCTGTCTACTGAAGCTTGCTTTCATAGATCATACATGACACAGATGCTTCTTACCCCATTGTTCCTGCCTGACTTTTATTGATAGCCTGTTTAGAATAGAAAGTCAGGCAATAAAGCTGCATCTAGGAAGATTTAATGATCCACAAATGAGTTCATGCCATGCAACAATGCTCCCCTTATATCTTCCATGCACTTTTACATGAAATTATCCCATCAGAAGAGCCTTTCCAAGTAACACAGCCTTCAATGTCATGCCTCGAGGTAGATAGTTCCACAAATAGAACCTTGAACTAATTACAGCAGCATGTGACCTTGAACGAGGCCAAATCCAACTATCATTTCAAATACGCCAACTGTCTTGGCATTTGAAGGAAGACCCATTCCATTTGAAATTTCATGTCCATATTCTTTAATTAAGGTCCATGCGGATGCTATATATCCCACCACAAAAATATGAGCTTAGCTTTCCCAATAGTACATTCAACATAATCTCGTATCAATCCCAAGTTTTAACACCTACCCCCAATTCCAAATACATCACTAGGAATATTCAAACTCCATGGACTCCTGTTAATTTGTTTGATACTCACTTTCAGTCATACTCTTGATATGCGTTGATGTTTTGCTACAGGATACATTTGTTAGAGCAAAAAGATGGGTTCAAGAGCTGCAAAGACAAGGTAATATTATGATTTTAAAGCCGTAACCTCATTTCGGTACCCTGTACTGATACACCGTAGTCTCTAAGCAGCATATGAAGGTTCATAAGCACAGTTGCTTGTAGGGTGATCATTTTGCTATATTTTATCCATGATTAACTTTTTCTTTCATATTACTATTTCCAGGAAATCCTACTATGGTTATGGCATTTGTAGCAAATAAATTGGACTTGGACTCAAAGAGAGAGGTGCAGAATGAGGTATCTGCTCTGTTTACAGCATCGCCTAAATAATAGTTATAGGTTTTGTAGTATAGAACTCTATTTTTTGATAAGGCATCAACATGCATTTCTGATCTAAAGACTTCAAATTCTTCTTCATTATGTGGTGGAGGGTTGTGAATGATTGTCTATGCATAATTTTTGTTGATTTGTTAAGGAGAAAATTCATATATTCATCCTTTCTTCTATTTTTCTTTTTCTATTATAATTACAGGACGGTGAGCAATTCGCTCAAGAGAATGGGATGTTCTTCATGGAAACATCTGCAAAAACTGCACAAAATATTAACGAGCTTTTCTATGAAATAGGTAATTATAATTGTTTATCGCAGGAGAAAGCTATGATCCCATTAAACTGGCAAAATGAAGGCAGTAAATTATCTTCATATCTGACACGAGTTAGTTGATTTTCATCTATAATCACATCTCCGATACATATTCGGACTATAAACTATTTATTACGGGACATCTGCATTTAGCACCTACCTTCCTTGGTGTTTGTTTTCATAAACTTCCTCAGGAGATTCATTCTATTTTCTACTATTTGCAGCGAAGAGATTGGCAAAAGCTCACCCTTCAAAGCCTACTGGGGTGAATCTGAACGATGAAACTGAAAGTAGGACAAGAAGACTATTTTGTTGCTCTGGTTAACATCCCTCATCAAAGAGTCCTCCATAAGCAATTACTGCAAGCCCGGAAGGGATTTGAAAAAAATTCTTGATCGTTCACGAGTTTCAGTATTTGTACATAAGCTCTTCAAGTTGTAAGGAAGGATATATTATTTGTTTATAAAATTCAACTCGAGCTGTTTCAAGCCATTGTAGGTTTGGAACTTCATCTTTCTAGTTTTGAAATGTGCGCGAGGAAAGCCAGCAGAAAGGGGCAAACTCAAAGATACCAAGACAGCTTGTACTTGTATGAACATTCCCAATCCAAGGAGCAAGTAACTTGCATTGTTCCATCAGATATAAATTAGTACACATAATCTGACTCTAGGTTACGATGTTCTACTTATGAGACAGCATCATAAATGCATTTCATCCATGTTTGTAACAGTAAGGAACTATTAAGTAATAACAATTCAAGTTGAAACTCAACAAATGTATGAATGCATTCATGATTTTCAGGGCTTGTTCATTGCAAAATCCCAGTACAGCAATTGATTTTACAACAAATAATACAAGCAATATATATATATACTATACTATATTTTCTTCGGGTATTCATTTGCAAGGTATTCGAGTGTGCAAGAACATTAAATCCTATATAATAAATACACTATTTTGCATTATGGCAATGTGCCTGTGATATGGACCTCAAATTCTTGTACAATTCTGAACATGCTTGAGCAACCTCGGACATGGCCCTGAAGAGCTCAGGCAAGCAACTTTTAAGACTTGCCAAAGATTTCTCCCTCACCTTAAGGCATTGCTTCTGATAGGCTTCTTCCTCCTCTTCCAAGCGCTTCTTCACTGCATCCACAACAAACTGTCGCTCTGCAATAGCATTATGAGAATTGTCTTCTGTCCTTTCAGAATCCAATTCATCAGGTGCTCTCTGCTGCACATGCTTACGCCACCAGTCTTCATATTTCCTTGTCTTCTGGGAAAGTTCTTTTCTTGTTTCCTCACATTTCTCTTTCAACTTCATCTCTTCTTCTTGATGCTGCAGGATTGCATGAATTACAGCAGCAAAATTATTTATAGCAGTTCTTGCAACCTCATCGGGAAGTTTGTCCAATAAATCATGCCAAGAAATAAGAAGGGGCTGGATGGGAGGGTTCCGAACTCTTGGTGGAGAAGAAACTTTTTCCTTCAAATTGCTCTCAATGGGAGTGAGGTTCAGCTTTAGCCAGTTGTTCATCGCCTTTATGTACGCCTTCTGATTATCTATAAGTTTACAAAACTGTGACTGCCACTCTTGCACAACAACCAAGAGCTGAAAGGTACGATCATGGTGGTGCTCACTAGTTTCCTTGGAGGATTGTGAAACGTCCAAAGATCTCAGGGCATTTACACTCCTAGACTGGGCCTCGTGGTGAACTAGCATGGTTTCCCACATTGTGGCCATCCTGGAACCCATACAAGAGTTAATTTGTGGCTGAACAAAGTACGGATTTAGAATGGAAATCACGGTACATATTATCCAGTATTCAAGCTAAAACTGCCTTTTTTCTTTTTCTATAGTTTTTATATATATATATATATATATATATATAAAAAAAAAAAGGAAGTTAAAAGCCTGTAACTCAATGTTTCATACCTACAAACACTATTAAATGATACAAACACAGAAACAAGGGAAACAGAAATCAGCAGAAATGCAAAACTCATGTTGAAGTAAAGCTATTGCCATTGATATCACAGAGAGCACTGAGAGAGAGAGGGGGGGATCTCAGTTTGTTGTACAGTTGAATTGAATAATACGACAACCAAACTAAAGTTCAAACATCGAGCACACCTATTAAATTGAAGGATAACGTAAATATTCCTTCATGATTCTTAGAGCTTCAAGAAATGCATTTGACAAAGACAACAGCAAGCAAGCCTAGCACATGAGGTGACAGCAAGAAGGATACGCAATCAAAGAAATGCAGGTGGTCATATCATGCCAGGTAACCATCCAAAAGCACTGAAGAGTGGAAGGGACAAAACACTGTATGGGATATACTTAACTTCAAGTAGCGAGTGAGTGTACCCCGAACAAGTCCACATGGATTAGATAATGCCATCATAGAAACGGCCAGAATGAGGAAAGAATATGCATATCAAATCAATTGCGATACAATAAAAGAAGGCCAGTGAAGATCAACTTGAATTTCTTTTAATAAGAGGCACAACTCCAAAAAAGGGGCAAGTTAACAAAACAGAGGAGCAGTGACTTTGAGTTGACATATTTAGCAACCTTTGTAATCTTGAACCATCTAAATCAATCAATCCATTCAGAGAACACTATGCAACAATATTTAGGGGTAATCTAAGATGAAAAACATTCTAGAGTTCACTCTTTCTGATGCAAACCAAGGCGCTGAACATTTTGATCATACATTTGGAATGGGGGTGAATTTGCACAAGACTCTTTGTCATTTCCAAATGATCAAATTACAAGACTTAGAGTCAAACATTTCAAGGAAGCACTAAATGAGTTAATCGAAGAGAATTGGGCTGATTCTAAAAAGACTAGATAGGCTCAAATAATAATCGAGATTTAGTTCACATCATCAAAGCAATTGAAGAGGCTAATGATTAGCATACAAAAACACGACCAGCATGGTATGATCATCAAAGGACATGAATTTGTTGAGTTCCAAGGATATTAAATAGAAGAATGAACTTGGTCTTGGCTGGTTATGTTAAAATACATTGAATTTAGTCATTTAGCTATATATGGTTGCCTCTATAAGTCCAAGAGGCCTAAAAACATGGGGACTTATTTATGTTGATGTTTGTGCTGTTTTAAAGCTTTAGTTATAACTTTTCCTATTCTTAAAGGGTTATTCCAAATATATAGATGGGAATTTCGAATTGAATAAACAAATTATGTTTTCAGAATATTATCATCATTGTGAGGTCTTGTGTTCCTCTTCGTTCTTAAAAGAACTCTTAGAACTTGTCAAGTTATCTTGTGGTGTTCAAAAACCAAACTTATCACTTTAATTGTTGAGAGATTCTCAGGTTTTCCTGGTATGGTGCTTTAATCCTTCATAGTCTTGGTTTTCATTTGGTTGGATGTTAGCTCAAGGCTCAACTAATCTTATCTACACAATCTTGGGGTTCTAAACCATCTTTGTTATCGGGCTTCATCATAATTTTTGATGGAGTTCATATCACTTTCATCCAACCTTCAACTTGTCAAAGTAGTTTCTTACCTCTTCCCTTTGCAATTTATTTTAGGGAAAATTATCCTGACATCCTATAGTTTTGGTTGTTTTTCACTTACCCTCCATGTTTTTGAAGATTACAGTTTACATCCTAAACTTTGCGGCGTGCATATGAGTTTACATCCTATACCATCCTATAATTTAGTTTGTTTCACTTACTGTTAAAGAACCATCTCACTTAAAAATAATCTTAAAAGATGAGATGGTTTCTTAACATGGTATCAGAGTTTTGTTGACCTAGCGATTACGAGTTTGAATCTCATCACCCTCATTCTATTTGATGAAAAAACACGCACAAGAAGATATGGACTTGTGCAAGTTTCAAGCTCAAAGGACTTTCAATTGATTGGGGGTATTAGAGAATAATATAAATCATATGCTAGAGTCTCACCCAACAGCTTAAGCTTTTAGGTGAGATAGTTTCTTGACACTTACCAAGGATGTAATCTATATTTTTTTAAAGCACAGAGGGTAAATATAAAAAAATTCTACACTATAGGAAACTCAAGAAAATTTTTCCTTTATTTTAACAATCACTATTCCCTACAATGCTATCCACACTTTTTGTGTGACTTTTTTCATAACAGATGCTAATTCATCTAACCAATAACATTCATGAGGCAAAATATAGGGAAAAAAAACTTATGTTCTTATAGCTTTGTTTGAGAATGAAATAATAGAGGTTGTCGCTTCTATTTTTGTAGTATTTTGACAATCACTATTTGATGGGGATTGAAGAAAAGAAAAAATGCATTGAGAATTGGTATTTGATTATTTAGGAGTTTCATTTTTATTAAAATGGTTTTTTTTTTTTTTTGCATAATTATACTACATTTTTTAAAGATTTTTAGGAATATTATCATTTTACTGTTTAGGTAAAGCTTTTAGTCCCCAAGGGTGGGGTGCAGCGGTAAGGCCTAGGGTTGCCAAAGGCAATGCCCAGGTTCGAGCCTTGCATATTCAACTCCCCTCGCAAGAGCCTGGGACAGTCGGGGTTTACCCACACTCTGGGCCCACAAAGTGCGCTTTCCAGGATGTGGGGCTTCCCCCGAATTCAAAAAAAAAAGGTAAAGCTTTTATAAAAAATGAATTATACTTCCTACTTCATAGGTTTTCCAATTTTGCCTGACTGTTTGTGTAAGGATTTGATCTTATATCTATTAGCTTTTGGTACTTATGAATGGCCACATAGCTACACATCCAAGGTACGTTATGATTTGCTTTGACTATCAAATAAACTGATTTTCTAGTGAACTGATACACTTGGGTTTGTGTTATTTTTTTTTTATCCTGGGTTCTGTATCACCAAATTTTAAGTTTTTGCCAATCACCAAGTTTTCATAAACATCTATGCATTTGCCTGCAATTTTTATCCATTTTCCCCACAACCTCCATCCTCTTTTCTGAAATTTCTTTGAGAACTAAACTGCAATTTCCTACGGCAATTTGGGTGATTTCCCACATTCTGCAAACTTCACCACATGTCTTTAGAAAGCCTTCAACAGCAGTAGTTTGCCTCAAACCATCTAAGCTAGCAATTTCACAACATGATGGAAAAGATATTGATTTACCGTTCTTGATTTTTGGTCAGGCAGTATTTTAAAAGTACAGGTCATGCTTCAATTGTGCCAAAATACTCCCTTTTTGACCTCTCTTCTATCCTATGAAATTTTAATTCAACTACTTTGCACCTAAACTATAAACTAATTTTCAGTATACCTCATCCTAAGCCAGCTTAGAAGTGTAAGAACCAAACATTCTTAATCATATAATTCCATGCAACCCCTGACATTTTGTTGTACCTAGTAACATTATTCATAAGGTTTGTATTACTATCATTTGTATGTCCTCAATTGGCACCAATTATTCAAATCACAATTAGAACCATGGTCGAGGCCATAAAATCCAAATTATGCATCAGAATAATGTTTCATAAGAATTCTACTTTAACAAACAAGATACAGCACAGCTTAAACAAATAGATTATTTTTTCTTTTCCCAAAAAGCAACTTACCCATCAACAAGCTGAACAAGTTTTGGATATAATTGTTCATCACGTAATCGGTTTATCTCTGAAACTGTTGAATCCATTGATTGCATGTCTACAATGTATCTAGTATGCAGATGGCTTACAGCTGCTTTTAATTTCTCTAGTGATTCAGTGTTTGTACCTCTTTTCTTCTGCTTATTCAATGAATTAACCTTCCTTTGATACTCATACTTCATCAATTCACCTGCCTATCCAGCAGCAAACAAGCTTCATGTCAGGCTCATCTCATAAACCATGAGAGAAACAAAAGGTATTAAAAAAAACAATGGAAACTACCAAGCTTAGTCAAAGCCCACAGGGAAACTCTTATCTCTAGCATGCTAATGCATTTAAGTTTTAATTAATGTTGACAACAAGTTTTCGATTCACAGCAAATGCGGTTTCATGTGGAGATAAAATTTAACCCACCAGCACACTAATTCCAGTTGGCATGAATGGGGTCAAAACAAGTAGGCAGATTAAAATGCCAAATATATTTTTTTTTTTTTGGATTTGAGGAAACCTAATTCCAGTTGGCATGAATGGGGTCAAAACAAGTAGGCAGATTAAAATGCCAAACATTTTTTTTTTTTGGATTTGAGGAAACCTAATTCCGCGGAAAGAACAATTTGTAGGCCCAGATAAACAAGTAAAACCTTGGTTGTTCCAAGCTCGTACAAGAGGTTCACGCCCTGACTCGAACTCAAGACCTACTATGCATATCTCAAGCTCTTTGTCATCATGCCACGCCACTTGGGGACTTAAAATGCCAAACATACGATATAGTAAATTGACAATATTACTAATTAATTGTTGTTCACAGATAACTTTTAATCTTGCCTCTAGAAAAATATGACATGAATGAAATTCATATTCCTTGATTTTGTATCTATCACCTAGATGTTTATGCTCATCTTGTAAGCTACTAATGACATATATACCAGAAGTTAGTAGCATATATCATTGGCCAATTCAATAATTTAAACAAAAGATGGGCAAGAACCTCTGCAAAAATCATAAATACACAAAAAGCTGTTTCGTGTAAAATGAAATGAATATAAACATTGCAACATACCTTCACCTCATCATAAAGCTTCTTTTCCCAAGCCAGCATTTTATCCAGCACGGTTGCATGTGTTTCATGCTCTTCTCCGTCGAAATCATCCTTTCCATCACCAATATCAGGAACACCTCTTAATGAGCGATTCCATGTAATTACACGCATCACTCTTGCAGAGTGATCAATATGTCCTATAAAACATGCATGGCATTATTCTTTAACATCTCATGACATAATGGGATGATCCCATTGATAAACAAACTATCCCACTACAAAATCATTTTATGTAAAATCATCACATCAGATATTGTGATATGTAATTTCCATCATTAAAAAAAAAACAATTCAACAAATGAAAAAAAAAATCGAAAGTCTGAAACAATGAGTGAACAGTGAAAGAAAGAAAGAAACAGGGGGGGGTCCAATTACCTCTATTGTCAGCAAAATTAGAGTGATAATGCAATCGCGTTGCCTCCAACATCTTAGAAACCTCATGGGCACTCTCAGATGCCTTCAAAAAATTATCATCAAGCTCCAAGAATATCTGCATCAAGCTCGTCCCTTTCACAGCCCTTCTCCCTCCTTCCACCTTCCTACCCGCCCTCTTCTCCGGAGCCGGAACTTCCACCGCCTTCTCCACCTTCTCCTCCACCACCATCGGCGGTTGCTCCACCTTTTCCTGAAACATTTTCCTCTGCGTCTGCTCCTTATTCACCTCTTCCTCCATTACCGTTGGTTCCGTCAAACTCGGTCCCGGAATGCTATCGATTGAAGGGAAGAAATAATCCCATGTGGAATCTTGGTGGTGTTGTTGATGGTGATGGTGATTTCCTTGTACAGAAGTTGCTCTGTTACTACTAGTAGTACTTCTCTTTCTCACTAATCTCTCATTATCATGAGCTTCAGATTCCATCTCATCCTCTTCAATTATGGGCTCCTCCAGCGGCTTCAGCTCCGGTTTCTGAATCTTCATCTCCGGCATGCTCACCGCTCGCTGCAAAGGCTGGAAGTCCAAGGTATCAGGGGGGGGAGGAGGGAAGACGGAGGAAAGAGGCGGGAGAAGAGAAGGAGGGGCGGAGGAGGAGGTTGGGGGTTGGATGAGGATGGGTTCGGAGGAGGAGGAGGTGAGGTGAGGGGGGATTTCGGCTTGGGCAAAATCGTTGAGGGCGGCCCCAGTGTTCTTTAAGGAAATAGAGTAGGAAGAGTGGGCGGCAGCGAAGGCGTTACGGGATGAGACAGCCTCTTTCATGAACAGTTTTCTCTCCTTGCATCTCGACACTGTCTCTTCATTCTCGATCTTCGACTGATTGCATCCCATTATTAGTTGGAATCAAGTTAAGAGCAGAGTGGTGACCGGAGAGGGAGGAGGTGTCGTTTCAGTAAGATATACAAGGTGAGTAGTCGTACGTGCGTAGGTAGTAAGCTGTGTGGAGGTCAACGGAACAAGAGAAATAAACAGGAAAGGAAGAACTTAGTCAGCTGTGAGTGAGAACATGTTTTGGCTATGCATTTCGACTGGTTTTGCTCAAATTTGTTTTTATTTTATTTTATTTTAAATTAATATATTTTAATATATTAATGTCAAAAATAATTTTTAAAAAAAAATATTTTAATATATTTTAATACTAAAAAACACTTTAAAACCTAACACTTAAAGCTTTTAAACCGAACAACAAATAAATCAATCATTGAATGGATCCCATGGGTTTTTTTATTTTATTTTATTCAGGAGATTACTATTCTCTCTCTCTTCTTTTGTTTTCTTTCAACTTGGATACAGTTTTGATATTAATCGTGTGTTGAGTTTTAATTTTTGAGGTTATATAGATTTTGACTAGACCTATGAATCGTGTTTTTACCTCCAGGCTGGATCATTTATTCTTTAGGGTTAAAAATAATGTTAGATGATGCATTATTTTATTTAAAAAAAAAAGTAATGTCAACTCATAAAATTTATCAAAAAATAAATAAAAGGAAGAAAAATAAATATGCACGGTTATATATATATATATATATATATATATATATATATATATATTTAAATAAAAAAAAAATTGCAGATGAATCATATTAAACTCTTTAAAAATCAATCATGCTCAATATAATTAAACAATTATTATTATTTGAAAAATATTAAATAAGACAGAAGAATTACAAAGAAATGGTATTAATTAAAATATAAACTCAGAAAATATTTTTTAAAAAAAAGAATCAATTAAAAAAATCAAATTGATAAAAAAAAAAAAAAGAGGTCAAATGTTGTAAGTCACGCTATATGCCTGGCTTATCGAGACATAACTTGCATATAAGCTTAATGTTGTAGTTAACATGTTATGCGCTCTCATCATTCAGGATAATAAAAAAAAGTCAGGACATGAAACACAATGAAGATTAATTTCAAAGGGGTCCATATTTTAAAGGATAAAATAAAAAGAAAAAACAAAAATTGGTTGTAGTCTTTTTCTTGGTGGGTGGGTGTCTATCTCCTCTTACGGGGAAAAAAGAAGCACAGAGCTTGTTAAATTGGCAGAAAGCATGCGTGTGTGCGAGTGATTGGCAATGTTGTTCGCTCTGCATTGTAACCTCGCCCTCATCGTTGCTATTTTGCCTGCCTTGTAGAATCATAATCAATAACACACATGTATTGTATTGAAGGATATGATATTATTATTAGCAGTGGGAGATGGATGAGTAGATCACTAGCAGAGGTAGAAGATCAAAATAACCTAAAATACAAGTGCTCACAAAAATACTACTGTTTCTGACTGCAATCCATGACCCCCAGCAAGTGAACTCTCATCATCAAGATTCTTAAAACCCAACTCGATATACATACATTTGTCATAGAACCTTGATTGAGAAAGACTTGGAGAAATTAGAGGGAGGAGATTGGAAAAACCACACTAACATGACATGTTATTATACATGAAGAAAACTTCTATCTTTTAATCATTTTTGAAATTATTGTTTGAGATGGAAAGTGTAATTTCTCAAACTACAACAATAAAACACCTAGTCTCTTTTAGGTAGTTTATTATATGTTTCTCTAAGACTTAAATTAAAATTTATTATAAATAAAATCATATTTAAAATTTTATTCCATTGATTATCATTTTATTTCACCTTTACCTCTTGAGAATTAGATTACAACATATATATATATATATATATATATATATATTAGTCAATGCCCCGCGCCTCGTCACAGGCGATGCCATATTTTTTTTTAACAAAAAAAATATTAATTGATTTTTTTATAATATATTTTTGGTCAAAATAATAAATTGGTGCAGAATTCCTGTGAAGTGCAAGTTTTCTATAAATATATAAATTTTAAATCTATATAAATTTATATGTTTAATAGGTTTCAAAGAAATAACAAGCATAAAATTATCATCATCATTCAAAAAATAAGAAAATTATCATGATCATTATCATTAAAAAAATTAATCATATTTTTAAGTAAAATAAAAATTTGTCAAGAGTGGGACTTGAACCCCCAATCTCTCAAACAAAATTTTTGTCTCCCGCCTCATAAACTCGCTCGGCCACCTCAACATTCGTTCATCTTTCTCGAAAATATATATTAAATTTAATTTTAATGTGGTTTCGCTAAAAAGAAATGTGTTGAGAGTGGGATTCAAACTCGTGTCAGCGGAGAAGACCTTAATCTGACGCTCTTTAGACCATCCCAGTTACCTCAACAACTGTTTGTCTTTCACGAAAATATATATTAATAGTAGATGTTATTGTGGATTAGCACAGTAAAATCGGGACATGTTTTATTGTGTGTGTGTGTGTCTATATATATATATATCATTTTATCATGGCGTGGGGAAAACACTGTAGATTGCTACAGTGTTTTTTGGGAACATAAAATAACAATAAAAATTTTAAAAATAAAATACAATGTAACCAACATAAATTAAAATTTTAGAACGATAAGTACAAAAAATAAATGAAAAAAAATAAAAACAAAATCTAAGAACACAAATACATAAAATATGGATTATTTTTGTCCACAAAAACACCAAAAGATATATATATATATATATATATATATATATATATATATATATATATATAAATATATTATCATGGCGCAGGAAAACACTATAGATTGTTACAGTGTTTTCTAGGACCGGAAAACATTTATAAAAATTTTAGGAATAAAATACAATGTAACCAACATATATTAAAATTTCAAAATGATAAGTAAAAAAAATGAAATGAAAAAATAAAAATAAAATCTAAAAGCACAAATACATAATATGTAGATCATTTTTTTTTTCCAAAAAATACCAAAAGAATATATATATATATATATATATTTTATCATGGAGCAGGAAAAACTGTAGATTACTACACTGTTTTTTGGGAATAGAAAATAACAATAAAAAATTTAAAAATAAAATACAATATAATCGAAATAAATGGGAACAAAAAATAACAATAACAAAATTTAAAAATAAAATACAATATAACCGACATAAATTAAAATTTCAGGACGATAAGTATAAAAAATAAATGAAAAAAATAAAAACAAAATCTAAAAACACAAATACATAAAATATGGATTATTTTTGTCCATAAAGAACAAAAACACCAAAAGAAAATATATATTATCATGGCGCAGGAAAACACTGTAGATTGCTACAGTATTTCTGGGATCGAAAAATAATAATAAAAATTTTAGGAATAAAATACAATGAAACCGACATAAATTAAAATTTAAAAACGATAAGTAAAAAAATAAAATAAAAATAAAATCTAAAAGTACAAATACATAATATATGAATCATTTTTGTCCAAAAAAATATCAAAAGAATATATATATATATATTATATATATATATATATAATATATATATATATATATATATATATTGACGTGGGGATACAGTGTTTTATATATATAGTAATATATACATACATATATATATATATATAATAACTTAGTTTTGAAAACATTTACAGATTTTTATAATGAATATTCAATGGATTGTTAGCAAATTCATTATATAATAAATTAGATTGATGGGATTTTAGTTGAAGGTGTCAACACTTAATAACAAGTATAGTATGGGGAGTCTATAATTTTATCAAGGCTAAATTGTATTTCTGATTATGAAATAACGTTTTGTTTATATATATATATATATATCAAATTTGATTTAAAATATGCATATTTTACATTGTTTTAGTATATTTAGAATAAATTAATATTAACTTTAAAATTTTGAACCAAAAATTAAAATTAAAATCATACATGCAAACTGCTT
The DNA here is from genome assembly GCA_032356905.1 of Salix exigua. Classification (NCBI taxonomy): domain Eukaryota; kingdom Viridiplantae; phylum Streptophyta; class Magnoliopsida; order Malpighiales; family Salicaceae; genus Salix; species Salix exigua. The sequence continues at coordinate 4,192,957 of CM063590.1, read as the reverse complement.
GAGTTAACTCTACTCAACACGTAAACACTGGAGATTGTTTGGTATTGCGGTGCCACATTGGAGTGAAAAAAACAAAAAAGAAACCGGAGGTTGTTGCATGGGGCCCACAAAAAATTAAACAAACCGGAGGTGGGGGAGAAGCAGCTGTTCCCCGTGGCTTTTCTCGACCATTATCTTCACGTTGCCAACGCTGCTTATCATCAGTTAGCTGCCTATGAATATCATTTCTTTTGCAACTCTCTCCCAAATGCCATCTGTGGGCAAAATAGTTGCAAAAGAAATGATATTATAATAATTTATTTATTTATTTGTCAAAGCTGGCGAAGGTTGGCGAGCCTTGTGAAGAGGATACGAAAATTTATTTTGCTTTCATTGGCAACGATGTGTTAAAAAAATTATTTTATTTTTAAAAAAATATTTTTAATATTATCATATTCAAACAATTTAAAAAGATAAAAAAATTAAATAAGACATATAATATCACCACAAAAATAAATATGATCTAACCCCTATTTAATTTTAAATCAAATGAGTGATACAATTTTGCACATTATTGTTTTTAAAAACATATTACTAAAAACACTAAAAGGGATCGCCCGTTCCCTGTAGATTACTGTCGCTCAACACTCATTGGCACTGTGCATATGCACTCTGCTCCTTCGCATCACGGTTGTTGGTCCTCTTTTTTTCTATTTTAAACAGTGTATTAACAAAAATAGCCCTTGAAAAAGACAAAAAAACGCTATCATTTTCGGGGGCTGAACGATCATTGACCGTTTTCGGTCCGGACCGGTCCAACCACCAGGTTAATTCAATATTTTATATTAAATTTAAAGTGTCAATACCCATTTTAGCCCCCCTAAACGACAAAATCATGGTCTGCCGTTTAGGGGCTCCTCTGTAACTTCACCCTTTTTTAAATTTTTTTCGTAGATTTATTGAAGGCACGTCGCCGGACGCGCCGGACGTTTGCAGCGTTCACGCAATGTTCAGGCGGCGCGTGCGGCGTCGAAAAATGCCCGACCAGCATCTAGAATGGTTTTTATAGATGTGCTCTTCCCTACGGTGCGGCGCGTGTCCGTCAAAGGTGGTCGTAGACGGTGTAATGGGTGTTTGAAAATTTTCACCCCTTTTCTCTCTCCTCCCTGCGCAAGTTGACGTCAGCGCAACTGTTTTTTCTCAATTTTCACTTTAGTCCCTAAACGTCGGATTGTCGTGGTTTGGTCCTTATTGTTATTATATTGTAGTTTCATTTCGGTCCTCCAACTTTGAATTTCGGAAATCGGTCTGGAATTTAATTTTTTTCAAGTCTCAAAGTTTTGATTTGTTTCAATGTTATCCTTCCATGCAAATTAAATATAAATGAAAGTTTTATTACAATCCTCATTCCTTTAATTTCCGGTTTTCTTTCAAATTATTTAATTTCATTAGTATCCATACTTGGTTTTATTTCAATTTTTTCCTTGAAATTATATATAATATATATGTTGGTTCTTAATTTTCTCAATTATATTTTTAATTCCTTTATTTTTTTTTATATATTTTTGTCCATATTTATATACACATGTTATTAGTTCCTATTTTAAAATTTTATTCGTTTCTAATGTTATTAAGTTTTTTAAAAATCTTATAAAATAAAAAAATTATGGAGTTTTTTCTTACAATAAATATGGTCTCAATAGTTCTTAGTATTTTAACAGTTATTAATTTTTTTTGTACATTTTAATTTGCGTTGATGATCATTTTAAGATATATATATATATATACTTTTACTATAATAATATGAGTAATAAATCTTATAAAATAAAAAAATTATGGAGTTTTTTTTTACAACAAATATGGTCTCACTAGTTCTTATTATTTCCACTGTTATTACATTTTTATTCTGTCCTCTTTTTTTAAACTTTATTTCTTCAAAACAAATTACAATATTTTAGTTTTTAATATTTCAGATCTAATATTATTAGGCAAAAAAACAATTAAATTTTTTTTTACACATTTACTTAAAAAAAATGACCTGGGATTTTTTTCCTTAAAAAAAATAATATCAATATTCTTAAATACATTTAATATAATCATACAATTAATAAATCGGGTAACATAAAAACAAAAATTGCCTTCAAATTTTAATTTTGTACTTAACACAATAATAATAATAATAATAATAATAATAATAATAATAATAATTTAATTGTTTTTCTTGCTTACTCTTTTGTTGATGTTTTTTTTCTCCCTATAATTTTATAATTTTTATTGTTTTGACAGTAATGGCAATTATATTTTTTTTTATTTTGTTAAAGTTTCTAGGATATTTTTAATCTTTCATTAATTATATGTTCTAATATTTATTAGATATTATCTCATACGAATATATATAGGGATAAAAAAACATGACCTTGGATTTTTTGAATAAAAACAATTAATATCAATATTCTTAAATACATTTACTATAATCATATAATGAATAAATCGGATAACATAAAAAACAATGGTCTTCGAATTTTAATTTTGTACTTAACATAATAATAATAATAATAATAATAATAATAATAATAATAATTTAATTGTTTTTCTTGCTTACTCTTTTGTTATTGTTTTTCTCTCTCCATATAATCTAATAATTTTTATTGTTTTGACAGTGATGACAATGATATTTTTTTTTAATTTTCTTAAAGTTTCTAGGATATTTTTAGTCTTTCATTTCTAATATTTATTGGATATTATCTCATATGAATATATATATATATATATATATATATATATATATATATATATATAGGGAAAAGAAAACATGACCTAGGCTTTTTGGAATAAAAAAAATTAATATCATTTTAAAATTAATATTGAAATTTGGTACTCTTTTGTTTAGGTTTATTTCTTAAAAACAAATTTACAATATTTTAAATATAATATTGCTGGGGAAAAAATTAAACTAAAAAAAAATATAGATTTACTTAGGTTATCTGTAATTACAAAATATACGAGTTACTTTCCATTTTGATTACATAAATTTTATCAATTATAATTATACTAAATAAATATTAAACTAATAAAATACAATACATATAAAAGTAATAAATTTTCTACATAGATAAAAAAAAACCGCCGCATCGCGCGGGTATACCGCTCGTCTTATCCTAAAATTTATCTAAAAATAACTTTAATTTGAGCTCCTTTTTCTAATTAACTTCATGTATAGATCTTGTTCATTATGACATTGCAAATAGTTTGATGAAAGAATAAAAAAATGTTCATTTTACTTGAAGTATTCATTATATTATGAAATTATGATTATTAATAAATATATATTGTGTGTGTGTCTATGCTTTTTAAAGTAATTTCACAAGTTAAAATCAATATGAAAAGCTTGGTAATCAATTACCTGAAACTGTTTTTATTAATCTTAAACTTAACTACAGTTTTAACCACACACTACAAAAATTATTTTGAATCGCAGGTTAAAGGGCTTTTCATGATTATTTTTTTAATTTCAACCATAAAAGTAGAAATAATACCAAACACACTATTGGTTTACTTTTTTTTTATTTTTATAATAATAATAATAAAAAAGAATTAGTCTAGGGAGTCCTAACGAAGAAAAACCCACATGGTGAGATATCTAAAAAACGCGGTAAAGGGAACTCAAAGAATGAATTTATTCTTTTGCAGCTGTGCATGTGTGTTTTTTTTTCTGAATCTTACTTGTAAAGGGTATTTGATATTGATATGATAATTATTTTATAAATTTTTTATTTAAAAATATATAAAATAATTTTTATTATATTTTTAAAAAATTAATATTGATTTTATCACATTAATATATATATATTTGTTTCAAATTAATATTTCTAAGTATTTAAATTTATATATATATATATATATATAAAAAAAAATTTAAATACTTAGAAACATTAATTTGAAACAAAAAAAATATATTTTGTTTTTAATTCTTTTTAGAAAATATTTTTGAAATACTAAAATAAACAGCAAGGTATCTTTTTTTCCAAATAATTAATGGACAAGAGAAGTATATTATTCCAATTAGTACCGCAGATTATGGCTCCTTTTGCTTGCCTTCCTTTTTCTTTTTCTTTTTCTATTTCAGTCCACGCAAACACCAATCTAAAGTGTTATTGTTATGTCTAGGAAAAGTTTTTTGTTACCATAACTTTATTGGTGAACAAAAGATTATGTTCTTAAAACTATTTAAATTTCCATTGCTCTTTTTTCCAATATCTATATATAAACTTGTTTTAAAAATAGTTTTTAGACTAATTAAAGAATATTTTAGGATGTATATGGAGTTATTGATGTTACTTTGATATTTTTGCAAATTACTTGAAACTTAATGAAAAAAAATGTTAATTTCCATCTATAAAATCTTCATTCAATCATTTTTCATCCATTTAGTTTTTAGAATTTCATGTTAAGGTCTTCTTTTGTTTTTTATGTTTTAGTCCTCAATTATTTTTAAAATGATAGAGAAAAGTGTCAAAAAATAAAAAGAAAAGTGAAAATGAACAGCTAGCCACATTAAATAATAATAATAATAACAACAACAATAATAAATCAATTTTGGCGTCATTAAGCTCTTTTTGATGAGAAAAATATCATTTATGTGTTTTTTAACTGTTTCTCCATAGAAAAGGTAAATAGGGTGTTAGAAAATTATTTTTTATTCAATTCTTTGTTTTTTTTTTCTGTTTTAAAGGTGTCTTGAGGTTTAAAGTGAGTTTATGAACATTCTTATTGTGTTTTATTGGTGAAAATAATTAAATAAATAAATTTTTAGGTCCAAAACATTGAACCCTGACTTTTCAAGTACCTTCAATGACAATAATCTATTTTGATAGACAATAAGTTATTTGTTTCTTTTCTTCTTCTAAAATTTTAGGATAATAAACATGTCATCTCCAATTAAAATAAAAGGAGGAGGAGGAGGTCAAATGCAAAGGCTTGACTTATAGGTTTAGTGGTTATATCATGTTGCTTAATTATTATTTTTTTCATACCAATGGAATGATTGAGAATTTAGCCTTATGATTTGTTTCAAAAAAAAAATTCTATGATGTTATTTTAGTCTAATACTCAAGTTATGGGTTGATAAGTTAACTCAAGTTAACTAGATTTTTTTTTTTAATTTTATCTTTCAACATTGCGATGATTGAGAAATGAACTTTACAATTGATTTTGATCTTTCTTCTATTGGGTCATCATAATTTCATGATTTAGGTCGTGGATTTGGTGGATTAATACATCTCAATATAATATGTTGTCGTCTTAATATATATTTTCAAAAGAATTCTTTGAAATTTCTTCAATCAAAAGTTGATTGTGGTCATATTAGATTAAGCCCAAACACATTTTATTTTTTTATACTAGAAAAAACTTAGCAATGCTTGAATATTTTTTTATATTAAAAAATTGATCTTACCCACATTGGAAATCAATGATCTAATATATTTTCTAAATAAGATTTTACGTTTTTATGATTATTTATGCAATTTTAATTTATAATTATATATGGAACTAACATGCACAATATTTTAACGAAAATATACATGAATACTCAATGAGAAAAAAAATATATTCTATTTCTTATTGATATATTTTTGTTTTTTGTTTTTTATTTTATTTTATTTCAGTTACATAACTAAACAAGACTTTTCTTTTGGCATTTCTTTGTCAAGAATTGATTCATGGATCGTGATAAGTTTTATATAAAAAAACTAGATCTTTTATAAAACAATTTTTTCATCAAAAAAGTCAATAAATGGATGACATAAGAATAAATAAATGAAAAATAATGTTTTGGCTTAAAAACAAACTCTTCATTTTCTTCAAAATTTAAATAATTTTAATTCTTATGAATTTTCATTTTTATTCTCTTTAAATTTTGATAAAAAGAATTCATAAATTTATAAAAAAGAAAGAAAAAAAGAATATGGACTAAAAACATATTTTAATTCTCGAATTTAAATTCAAATGTCTTAAGTATTTTTTTTAAATGTTTTTGAATTACTTTGATATGTTGATATTAAAGATAATTATTTTTTAAAAAATAAAAAAGTTATTTTAATATATATTTAAAAAAATATGTTTTTTCTTAAAAAAAAAACTTTACAATAATAATAATAAAAAATACCCTGACAGCCTGACTGATGTAGATGGAAAATAATATTTGAGGATAAAAGTGGTGAGTGCTGACAACCAATTACAGAATAAGTCCTTTATTCAGTATTGTCTTTTACTTTATGCAGTTTTTATTTAAAGCAGTGTCTGAGACCGATCAGTCAGCCACTCACACTGGATTTCCTCGCTCTTACAATGATTCTGAACATTCTTGCTTTTGTAATGGGTTGTCGGAGAACTGAAGAAAGAGCACACGGGGGGAGATTGGGAAGTGGCTGATTGAAGTTTTAGATTTTTTCAAATGCCATACAGAACCTACAAAAAAAGAAAGAGATGTAGTTACTCTCAAGGAGAATCAGTAAGATCATCACTGTAAATTACAGCAGCAGCTACAAACAAAGAAGCTCTCTGGTGAATGCCCGTTATCACCACTTAAGACAACGCGACATGTTTGTTAATGTGCATGACTATCAAATACAGTTCTTCCTCTAAACAATGATTAAAACTAGGGAAATTCTTTCGATATATTTATAAGGATTACAATGCCTGTTGAAAAAGATATCCACCTTTGATGATATGTAGGATTTCCTAAACCTGTCAAGGGTGGCCAGGAATCCATCCATCCACTCAAGTTCACGGACATGAATCATTCCCTGCTAGTTCAAGACTTTAGAATTGAGATTAATTATTCCCTGATAGTTCCAAACTTTAGAATTGAGATTGACATTACTTGCACAATCTCTATTGTGTTGGGAGAAACAACAATACTCAACACTCCCTCTTTGTATGAATTTATAGGAAACTTCTAAATAGAGCAGAATATATGCAGAAAATATATATCGAAAAACCACAAGCACAACACGCAAATTTTTACGTGAAAAACCTTCCCGATATGAGAAGGAAAAACCACGGGACCGTAATCTACTAAAACACTTCCACTATCACAAATAATGGGTTCACAATATTCTTCCTCAGATTTAACTAAGGGCTACAACATAAATCATCAAGATTAAACTATTCTTGGAATACAACAAGAATTAAAGAGAACAAAGTTGAGAGAAGGCTCACAAACTGACAGCCCCGAGTTTTGTCAAGCAGATCAACTTCCACACCTCCAATCTTCAATCCAACCGTTCAGAATGAATATAAATATGTCTGGAAGCTTCTGTCCAAATTTCAACCCGATCCAACGGTTAACGAGTTGTAAATCGAAGGAAGAAGACAGAGTGTTCTGCTGCCTCCTTCACTCATTTCTCTCGGCTTTCTTTCCTTTTCTCTTCTCTTTTCTTGTCTATTTTTGTTCTTCTTGGCATCTCAATACAAATGTGTCCTACCTTTTACTTTGATATGGGCTAAATCCACACAAGATATTTGGGTCATCCTCCTCCTAAGAGCATCTCCAGCCGGCATGGTATACTTAAGAGGCAAAAATAAAAAATTAATATTTTAGCACTTTTTTGTACTTATAGGCACTCCAACGGGAGTGCCAAAAGGGGAGGTAAAAATACCTCCCCCTTCCCGAGCTGCTATAAAAGGTGGCCCCACCCTGGGGCCACCTTTTATATATATTATAATATATATATATATATAATGTAATATATATTAGAAAATAATATAATTATATTAAAAATATTTATTTTTATTTACAAATACCTTAACAAGAGAATAAAAATTTATATATAAAATTAATAATTATAGTGTTGGAAGGTTTTTTAAAAACAATTATTTAATTATATAACTTACTCCTATTAATCGTATAATCAATGTAATATATATATTAGAAAATAATATAATTATATCAATATTTACAAATACCTTAACAAGAAATATATAAAATTAATAATTATATTGTTGGAAGGTTTTTTAAAAGCAATTATTTAATTATATAATTTACTCTTATTAATTGTATAATTAATTGCATGATTAAACTACATACAAAATAATTGCACTATATTTAAAATAATATAAAATTAAATGGCTCTCCAAAATAGCTTTTACCACTAGAACACACATCAACAAAAATGCTATTTTTACACTATTCAAAGTGCCATTTTAGAGATTTGCCTCTCCAAAATGGCACTCCCCATCGGAGATGCTCTAAGAGGGAAACCCAAACCCAACATATTGATGGGTAATTCAGAAAGGCGAAGAGAGTTCAGAAGCACATTTCTAGATGGACAATGATCATCATGCGATGAACATAAATAAAGAGGAGCACAAATACCTTGAACACATCCATCCATTGGTTCCTGTTATTGAAACTGTTTTAGCTACATGTGCAAGCAGCACACCGACTAGCCCCGGCAAACACACTGAAGTAAATTCCGGTCGCACAAGAAACACTCAGGATTCAGGTAGAGAAGTTTTAAGATGGTTGAATTTAGAAAATAGAAAACCCACAAGAGATGTATGATGTGATCATACAACTGACTTGGCCCATCTTACTCATTCATCGTAGAAGATGTTTGATTCGATAGTAATTGAAGGCCTAGCAACAGGGAGGATGGCAACGAGTGTTCATGATATCTAAATTTCATTCAACATTACAAAAATAATAAAAAGTCACAACCATCTTCTTCACTTTGTAAAAAATGAAAGCAGTTGCAAAATAAAACTACAACTACAGATTTGAAGTAAACGAGGTCTTCACAGTCATTATGAGTGAAGTTTGTTGGTGGGAATACATGTTTCACCGTAAGAAAAAAATCAAGATTTGGAGTAGATAGAAAATTTAAATTTTCAGCATGCATACATAAAATGTGTGTGTGTGTGTCTATATATATATATATATATATGTAGCTCAGGTCAAGTCCGGGCATGGTTTTGGGTTGGGTAAGGAAACTGCAATTAATTTCTCTTTTGTGATACGGCTGGCCTGGGAAAAAAAAAAAAATTACCATTTATCTTCAAAACTCAGAAGATGGAGAAAATTAATCTTCATCCAAGTCTTTAGTCGTTTCCTCCAAATGAAATGTATGCAGGTGTCATCGATTAATGAAGTGATAAATTACCTATAATTATTCTTAACTTTGGATCAATCTGCATAAAGAAAAGCAATTTACCTAGTCATCAATGTGATAGAATATGCAGCTTTTGGACATATTTTTGAGTACTATTGAGGAGTTAAATGATCAGAAAGTTAAGGCAAGCCACTAATGCATGCTGACTACTTGACCTATGAATGGAAGCTCCAGTAGAGAACATATATATATATATATATATATATATATATATTTTCTTCTTTGTGCATTTTAAACAAGCTGTCTAATAACCTAATGCCATCTTTTTATCTTCCCTTAAGAGCTGCAATCCGAGCTTCCAATGCATCATAATCTGGGAGGTTGGGATGCACACGACCAGTCATTATATCCGGCTCTGCTGAAACAGCTCGACCAAGCCTTTTTGTTGCGCCTGTTGGAGTTCCTGGTTCTCGCAGGCTTGACGTTCTGCCTGGTGGAAGAGGTAATTCGGATATTACACTTCTGAGCCTAGAGGTGTTACCAGCATCATCACTTGTTTGGCTTGAAAGAGGAGATTTTATGTAAGCATTCAATCTGCTAGGTTCATGAGGTTTCTTACTGTAATGCATCAAAAGTCCATCCAATTCCTTTTCTTCTTCATCCCTTTTATCATCATAATCTGTTTTTAGGATTATAAAATCTCGTCTAGGCTCTTCTTGCTTCATTGCACTAGATTTAGTCCTGGCAGATTCATTGCTCTCAATACTGCCAACCCTTTCACGACCTGGTGGTGGCTTCAACGGTCTTGCAATACTGCCAAAATTTTCGTGTCCTGGTTGTAGCTTCAATGGTCTCCTTCTCACTGATCTCGGTTTGGGCTTGGTTTCCTCGACAGCAGTCTTATCATTTGGATGTAGGGTTTCTTCTATCTTGCTTTCTTTCTCAATAAATGTTCTGCGGTAAGCGGGAGGAATAAATCTATAGGAAATGGGCTTCTTGCTATTAACTTCATCATCTGAAACACTTCCTACTGAACTTGAACTAGCTAGTAGGCTTTCTTGGTCGGTGTTGTCTCTCCTGCCGAGTGTATACACTTCATCTTCACTGCTGCTTTGCAGTCTGTATATTTCATCACTGGCATTATTTCTTCCTCGAAAAGTGAAAATCCTTTCATCATCTCTTTCCAGGATGGTATGCTCCCTCTTCTCATTTACTTTGTTGCCCAAGTCATGGCTGTCTCTTTTTGTGCAACCTTCATCCATGTTCTTTACCCATTTGTATCCTTCATTATCGTTCAAGCTGTTCCTTCTTGTAAAAGCATCATCCTTGCTTTTCTTCGGTTCATATCCATCATTATCAGTATCGTGTATAAGTTCATGCCTATGCTGGTTCTGCAAAAAAAGGCCAGGAAATACATTTTGACACTACATTTCCAAAATCTAGTCCATTTCCCTTTTCAGTATTGGCATATAATAAATGGGATAGTCCAGGAAGCTTACTTGTTGAGGTGGGGGCGGTTTAAAGAGTTTCTGTTCCAAAGGTGGTTTAAAGAGTTTCTGTTCCAAAGACTTTGAATTCCATTCTATGGAGAACTCATGCGCAATGTCTTGCATTAATTGAAGCTTCATCTCCTTTGTGATAGACGTTGGCTTCAACATGTCAACAAACTGCACATCAGTAATCAGCCACATCAGTACAAAAAACCAAGATGACCTCAATAAATAGGCCCGGGCCTATATGATTTATTAGTAAATAATGAAGAGGAGCATCTGTTATGACCTCTTTGTTAACGAATACTTCAAGAGGAGGTCCATATCTATCAATAAACACAGAACGAAGATCTCGTAGTTCTGGAAATTCAGAAAATCTTGCTGCAGCATATACTAGAGATTGCACAGCTTCTTTACACTCCACGGGGCATTCCCTGAATCAGAAAAGGACAGTAGAAAGTATGTGTGAATGACATACTAAAAACAGTTGATTTGAAAATGAGAACTGAGACGTACCGAAAGCCAAAGATTTAAAAATGACTCAACGTAAAGCCTTGCAATAATACATAATAGCATACGAAAAACTAATTCTCTAGTTAATCCAGTGGTTAACCTGATGGCACAAAACTAACGTTCCCTTTTGTTTTAATTTCTGTTGCTACAACTAGTATTTTCACTGATATTGCTTGTTCCAGAGGCCAGTTCCCTAACTTCTCAGCTCCTGCCACCCCCATTAATCCGTGTCTACTGTTAAAAGCATAGAAACTGGGAAGAGATTTCATAGATACTGGGAAAAACACAGGAGTCTTCGAGGTTTTGATAGATATCAGGTAGGAAGCATTAGCTCTGCCGTAAACAGGTTTCAATATCAGTGAGCTTTAATTTTATAGGAAAAAGAAAACAGGTTAATTGAAAGAGCATATATTTATCTTCCATTTTCAATCAAGATCACGTAACATTAATTTATAGCATAATTTACATGGTACATAGCACATATCCTGATACAAACATAATGCCAGCTTTATAAGTTTTCTGTCAGAAATTCGAGAAGTACTGGAAGCACTAGTACTGGAAGTATTAGTTGATTACAGCTACTACAGATGGATTATTAGCTCTCTGGCCTGTGCTTTTCCTTTCCATGCATTAGTAATTTATATTTTCTCTAATTAATTTGGTGCATGTATTTTAGACTGCGAGAGAGAGATGATGCAAAAAAAGAAAGAATTGATAAACAAAACATACTTCTGTCTGTTCATTAGGGAAAGATTGCTCAAGATGCAAACACAGAATTGCTCAATGAAATTGTAATAGATTATCATGTTTTGCTCAGCCAGTAGCCCTTCTGCCTGCATCATCACGCAAAATAAATTATCAGCTCCGATGCTCAGGATATGAAGTATCTGCACGTCTGTGGATGATGAGTTTTGATTATAATTTTAATATTCATGAATTATCAGCTAAATTGCATAGGAAGCAGAAAAAAAAGCAGCACAGGCAGAAAAAGGAGTAGCAGCTGTAGAGTAGATGTGCCACGAGAAGTCAATTGTGCAGTGAGTTCGGTAAAAGGAATTCTAAAGTCCTTTATTATTAAGCATTAGTTTTATGAGAATTCTAACTGGAAAATGGAACAATGCTCATGATCCTGCCCGTGGGACACGGCCAGCTTAATAAATGCACATGAATTCCTATTAACCTCAACACTTGAAAAGATAATGTTTACCACTTCAAGCTTCAATCAATGACTAAGAAGGTGCGTGTGGAATGGAAGGTATGAACAACACAAGAGCTGCATGTCATGAATGGGGAAGCGCATGTGAATCAAGGCAGCAATGACAAATCAGTTTAATAAACTAGAAAACGTCATGCCAAATGTGCCATAAAAGTCCTGCAAGGATGCCATGTTTTCTCCACAGAAGCAAACAACAGAAAATAAACAGCTTAACTATCTGCCAGATGACTGATACAAACAAAAACAGATAAACCCATCAAGAAAATGTCCGGAAATGTTCTAATTAATGAGATTAAGAACTCAGGCAACCTCATCAAAGAAAATCCACGAAAAATCAATTCGGCTCCAGCCAATTAATGTAAAAACAGTTGGGAGAAAAAATAGAAAAGCTAACCCTGCAAAAAGCGTTGTAAGCAAGATCAGTTTTAATGAGATCAGCCATATCATTCTTCAAGTACTTTATCACACTGGTCTTCTTCTTCTTGAATGCCTCAAGGCGTGTATTTGTCATCTTTACCACTGTCTTGCTGCATTAATCAAGAAAAACAGAAGAACCATCCAATATCAATCAGCAATATCAATAAAACAGAAAAGAAAAAAAGATTGAAAAAAAAATCAGGTCTTTAGTATACCATTTTGTATAAAATTTGGACTTTGTAAACCCGTCAAACATTTTGATCTCTTTAATAAGCCTCAACAAATCACACACACAAATAGAACTCGTAGAGAGAAAGAAGATTCTGTCTTTATATTTTCTTTTCGTTTATGGTTTCTGGGGTTGCTCTTTGAAGCAATGATGCGGTGGTAACAATAACAGAAATGCAGAAACTGGGTATAAACTAACATCAAGAATCTGCATTAATGGACCCAAGAAGCAAAGAAATGACAAAACTTTCAAGGGGAAAAAAACGAATTTAGAGAAGCAAAACCGAGAAGATTGGTATTTCTCTTTCAATTCTAAGAAAGGGAAGAAAAAAAGAAATGAGCTTGTCAGCTCTCAAAGGCGGAAATTTTTAGCCTGGTTTTAGAGGGAGAAATCCATGAATGGATATATATACACATACACACACACACACACAGAGGGAAAAAGGGGTGGTTCAGGCAAACGAGAATCTCTGACTTGGCAACAAGGAAGCTCGAAGGCTTCTTATAGGAGGAGAAGGGACAAGGAGAGTGACCTTTTTTTAGAGAGAGAAAATGTAGCCACGCAGGATTCTTTTTATAGGAGGAGAAGGGACAAGGAGAGTGACCTTTTTTTAGAGAGAGAAAATGTAGCCACGCAGGATTCTCTCTCCCCCCATAGAAAATGTTGCGCGCCGTTCCGTTCTGAACCGTGTGCTTCAACTGAGTCAAACTCCCCATAAGTCCCCTGATAATCATCAATTTACATATAATTTGTCCGTCAACTGTGAATGAGTGAGGATTTATTAATTCAGAGTCCTTCAACGAAGAGGCTTATCATATGTTAGCACTATCAAACCGCGGGAAACCAACGGTTGATTTGTTAAGAGATCGTGGGTCTCAATATCATTTTTCTGACCTTTTCCTTTCTCTCTCTTTTTTTTAATAAAAAAATATAATTTTTCTATTAATCATCCATTTCTCGAGTCATTACCACTCCTAGATTTCACTAAAAAAAAGAAAAACTCTTAGTCATTTTAAAGGGTTAGAAGATGTGGATTAGTTTTGCTAGTAAGGTTGCTTCTAGCCGTAACCATAACGATTTTGGCATACAACAAATAAAATGGATGTGGACATTAAATACGCTGTGTCTTTTTCTATCTATCTATCTATACACACACATCCATTTTATTTGTAAATTTAAATGTGAAATTAATTTGCCCTTAAATTGGAAATAAAAATCGATGCATTAGATCAACGTTAACGGGCATGCATGAAAAATATGTTAAGAATCTGTCTCCCACAACGACAGGGCCTACAAACATGCTTCATAATTTCAGTTTTAATAATACAAGGCAGAAAAAATTAATACATGTATATAATTTTTTTATTAACACATCTAAATAAAAAATACTTGTCAAATACCAAACTGCGCAATTGTGGTCGGGTTAGAAGGGCTAGTTTGGTCCAAGCTGATTTTTTACCTTCTAGCTGGCTGGCAAAAGCGTGTTTCCACAGACAGAAACGTAGAATTAGCTGAAGAACAGCATATATATATATATATATATATGCCTTGTAAGAGTTGCATCGTTTGAGGCTGAAAATAAGGATACCACAATGTGGCAAGCTGGGAATTGAATTTTCAACAGCGTTTGCTTGCTCGTTCTACATACCAGCGAAGGTGACACGCAGCCTTACCAGACCACAGCTGTGCACAGCGACAGATGGCATAGCCCTATACACATCCTTGCCTTTTTATTTTTTCGTGTTGTATATATTTAAATGCCAAGTCGATTGCATCCAAGCTACACCAATTACTTTTTTCCCTCCTTTTCTTTTCTCTCCTCACCGCAAAATCGTGCTACCCATAAAAAATAAATTCAAAGTTAGTCATTTCATTTATGGGATGTCAATTTCGATCTTTATTTTTTTTGTAAAATTCTGAATTGTTTTCAATTATATTCTTTAATTTTAATTTGTTATATGTTGGCCCTCATTCTTTTCTTTTCTTTTTTTGTAGTCTTTTGTTAAATTGATTATTTTTCTTTTTTGTTTCACCTTTTAATAATAAAATGTTTGTTGAAGAGGGCATGCATTATTTTTTTTTCCTTGCAGGGTTCCGCCCCTGCTCTATATACTACTTTTATGTTTAAATTATTAGACACAATTATATATTTTTTTGCTTAGAACTTTATTTCATTTAATATGTAAAAATTGAATTCCAAAAATTTATTAATTATAAAAGTTTAAAATACAGTGAAGAAAAAAAGAGAGAACTTCAGAAGAAAATTAATTTGGTCATTTGAATATGAGTTAAGATTGAAGAATGAACATAACACCATTCTATAGTATAATACCAGGAAGCTTTGTTTTTGGTAACAAAAGGTCACGTGACAGGATTTATAAGAGCAGCTGGGAAGGCTATTATTGAGGTTACTCTACTGGTTGCTTGAAAATGAAGTAGCAACTCACACTCAAACGAGAAACTACGACTCTTTGTCCACAATCGTTGGATAAGAAAGTGACTTGACTCCGTGACGACCAAGGTAGTTTCGGCAGCTGAGAAAGGTTTAGTGAAAAGGTGGGTTCCGGTTAAAAAATTGATTCCTAATCAGGTTAACCTGATTGAGCAGCAATTGAGTGTTGAGCCCACTCGACTTTTGACTCATGAAGAGGCCTTTAGGCCAACAGGTTGTGAGGAGCAGTCTCGACCTAATGATGTGCAAGTTTCTTCTTCTTTAACAGAGTCTCTTCATGAGCAGCGGATTGATCCAATGCAAATGGAAACTAATGCAGGCGGGTGGATGGTTGTCAAAAGAAGAAATGACAAATCTAAAGTGGGTAATGATAATGCAGTTGTTGTAATTAGTTTGGTGGATCCAGTTTGTTCGGTGGGCATGGATGTTGACCCGTTATATGGAGCGACCAGTTTTCCTAGGAGAAAAGGGTTGAAGGCCTTAACTCTGGTGCATTTATGTTAATCTACTGCTGGAATATCAGGGGGCTTAATAGTCCTCTGAAGCAGCATGAGGTTGTTAACCTCATCAGGAAGAAAGGTGTGGATGTTTTTGGTTTGTTAGAGTCTAAGCTTTCCGCGGCCAAGGTTGCTAATATGCAGAATTTTCATCTAAAGAATTGGAAGTTTTTGTCTAATGCTGAGGTGACTGGTACTTATGCTCGGGTCATTGTGTTCTGGAACCCATCCCCTGTCTCGGTGAATTTAATTGCTAGTTCAGTGCAGGGTCTTCATGTCTCCATCTGCAGTCTGGTCCATCAAGTCAGTTTCAAAGCTACTTTTGTTTATGGTTTTAATACGGTTGTCGCTCATCGGGCTCTTTGGAATGATCTTAGATGTTGGGACTCGTGTGACCCTGGGATGATTCTTGGTGATTTCAATGTTGTTATGTCTTCGGCGGATAAGCACAATGGAGAGCCTGTGACTGGTTATGAAACTTCAGATTTTTTTCGTTGCTGTTCTGACTTGGGCCTTGCTGATGTTAACTATTCAGGCAGTCACTTCACTTGGTCTAATGGTAGGATCTGGACAAAGATTGATAGAGTTCTAGTGAATCATGCTTGGTCCTCTATTCAGTGTGCTATTCAGGTCCATTATGATTCGCCGGGTCCTTTTTCAGATCATTCTCCAGCAATTATTAGGCTTGGCAGTAGTCCTTCCATTGGGCGGCGGTGTTTCAAATTCTTCAATATGTGGGGTCTGCATGAGAATTTCATTGGCTTGACAGCTGCTTCGTGGAATTTGGAGGTTTATGGCTCACCGATATTTGTTTTGTGCTCTAAACTGAAAATGTTAAAATTGTCGTTGAAGGAGTTGGGTAAGCATCACTTCAGTCACATTTCAGAGAGGGTTACTAGTATGGAAGGTGAGCTTCAGCATCTCCAAGAATCTTTGCAGGATGACAGAGACAACTCTCAGCTCTTGGACATTGAGCGACAAATGCGTAGCAAGTTGGTCCATCTTAAATCCGCGGAGAAACTGTTTTTTAGCCAAAAGCTCAAATGTGATTACTTCAAAGACTGTGATAGGCAGCCCCTCGCTATATATTTTCTTGAAAAAAAGAAAAAGAAAAACTCTCTTTTAAGTGTAATTCGTTTGTCATGAAGAGAGGTCTAGAATGGGAATGAAGGAGTTGGAATAAGCCATTTTTGAGAGTCATTTTTTTAATATTATTTTAATATAGTTCAATTATTTTGTATATAGTTTAATTATGCAATTAATTATACAATTAATAAGAGTAAGTTATATAATTAAATAATTGTGTTTGGAAAACACTTCAGCAATAAAATTATTATTTTTAAAATTATATTTAAATTAAAAAATAAATTTAAATATAATTAGCATACCCCCCACCAAACCCGAAACTCCCCTCCTTGTGAGACTCTACCCATCTCCCTTTGCTGCGCTTTCGTTGCCCTTACCATACCCATTACCTACTCTCCCCCGTGTCATCTCCCTTTGCCGCATCACCTCCACCCTACTCTCCCCTACCACACCAAACCAGGAAACTCCCCTCCTAGTAAAACCATAGTTATCAATACCGTTCCGGTCTTTTGATTGGAACGGAACGTTCCGGTTTTAGAGCGTTTCGGTGTTCCGTTTCGGTGTCATACTGTTCATATATAATTAATTATATATATTTATTTATATATGGAAAAAAATAAAATATTAATTTAACAAGCATAATTAAAATTTGAATTCTTTTTTATTTAAAATATTTTGGTGTTTTTAAATTATTTTGATGTATAGATGTCAAAAATAATTTTTAAAAATAAAAAAAATAGATTTTAAACCCGGAACGGAACAGAGCTGACCGGCGTCAGTGAATTTGTCGGAATTTCCGAACAGATCGGATTAAAACCGGGACAAAAACGACGTCGTTTTGTCCCGGTTTTGTAAATGGAACGGAACGGGATTGATACCATTGAGTAAAACCATACCCATCTCCCTCTGTTGCGCCCCCCACCTGCCCACTCACTCACCAAACTCGTTAAATCCCCTCCTCCGTGCCATCTCCCTCTGTTGCCACCTCCACCCTACTCTCCTCCCCCCACCACACCAGACTAAACCCATAACGCCCCTCCCCCTGAAACCCCACCTAGACCCATCCCCCAAAAAAAAAAAAAAAAAAAAAACAACCACCACCAAAACCTTTAACTCCCCTCCCCCATGCAGCGCGCAGAAGGTTGATTTTGATCACCAGAGTTGTTTTTCAACTGTAGGAATGACTTCAAAGGCAAAAAAAAGAAGCCATTTTAGCTACCCAGATGGCTCTCCTGTTGGAGACGTAAAAAAAACAAAAAATAGCCAAAATTTAAAATTTTGGATTTGTATTGCGATGTCGTGGTCACACAAATTAATTACCCTAGTTTAAAACAAATCAAATAAGATAGTATAGAGCAAGCAAAGGGTCGAGCCCACAAGGACAATTTAGTTTAGATTTTTAGCTAAAGAAAACTAAGTGAAAATTATAGAAAACTAAAATTTATCAATAAAGCAAACCTTGGTTGCAAATCAATTTATAGAAATCAGAACTGATCATGGAAACAACATATCAATTTATATGTTGAATATTTATCTCTTCTTAAAATTGGTTCGTTAACGGATTTGCCGTATAACTTACCCTAACCATCAAACAATCACAGTGTCCATACTAGTAATTTTATTCAATGGCAGCATTAAAATCTGAATAAATTGATCAATTAAGAAATATAATTGTCCGCAATATATGTTTATTTCAATTGAATGGTCTCCCTAAGATTAATAACATAGATCCGCTATAATTATTAACTTAGTTGCTTCATAAGTTCAAATACCACAACTCCAGTTTTGATATCAAACTTAGCAATCGATTGTCTAAAATATTAACTTTGAGTCCAATCTTAGCATTTAAATAAACATTCATAGGAAAATAGGCATAGGAGAACAAACATATTCAACATATAAACTAAAAAATTGAGATAAAAATAGATCTAATAGTTCTTGAAATCTGAAGGTTTTTGTGTCCTAGGGGTCATCAACAAACTAAGAGATTTTGAAATTCATGGACCCATACCATCCTACACTTTTCTACAAGTTTTTTTGCGTGCATGTTACCCATTACTTATTCCTTTAGAAAGGTTCAAATTGGACTATAAATCTACCCGTTGTGTTCTTGGGATACTCTATACATCACAAAGGGTATCAATGTTTACTTATGCAAACATGCCATATATATATATATTGCAATGTGAAATTTGATGAATTACAATTTCCTTTCAGATCTACACAAGGGTTCACTAAATCTAATTTCTATGCTTTCAAAGTTATGCTCTTCCAATGCCTTTTCAAACTACTGCTTTACAATCTCTTCCATCGAATTCTTTATATACAACTTCCAATTATATATTGGAATGTGAAATTTGATGAATTATAGTTTCATTTCAAGTCTACACAAGGGTTCACTAAATGATTTCCATGTTTTCAAAGGCCTCTTCGAACTACAACTTTGCAATGTTTTCCATCGAATTCTTTATATTCAACTTCCAATCATATTGATCATGTGCATTCTTCATCTTTTCATGTTCATCACTTTATATTAATGCCTCAATATATACCATGCTATTAGCATCATTCTACACTCTCATTTAGAATGCCTCATAATTATCTTATCACTTAAGACCATCTCACAATTTATTCCACATCGACTTCATCCTATGATCACACAGGCTCAAACAAGTTCATCAAAGCCTAAGGCTGTCCTTTGTTCAAGACATTCAATAGCTGCATGTTTTGTAGTTGATTAAAACTATAAGATTTATTAAAGTACTTTATTATTCATATGAGAAGTGTAGTAACTAGCTCCTTTTCTTTTCTATTTCTTTGAACTTTTATTCTCTCATTTAATTGAATCTTTGTATAGTAAACATATCAAATTAAAATGACAAATAACTCTCATGCAAAACATGATTAATCCCAAATTTGCTATAAAGTCTTGTTCATTTTAGTCTCAAAGAGTCGTTTTGCCCGCTTCGCTGAACTTTTTTTTATCTATGGAGAAAATTAATTGATTTTATAAATATTGTATTTTGTTATTTTTATATTTAATTAGTATAATTTTAATTAATAAAAAATTTTGAAAATGGTTTTTTTCAACCAAAATGTGATTGAATATTGTTATTGCTAAAAAACTTTTGATAAAATTTGTTAGAAAATTTGCTAAGAAGGTGAAATGATTTATTATAAATTTGTTGTCACGGATACTCTGATTTAAAAAAATAAAGAAACCCGGTTAAAAAAGAACAACTGACTTGGACACTAAAAAATAAAAAATACATGTGAAAGAAAGGTCATCGTTTCTTAAAAGGAAAAAAAAAGAGTCTAAAATATAAATTTAAATTTAAATTCAAAGCCAAAGTTTTTTTTATAAGATTTATTCATCATATTATTATATTCAATATATTTAAGAATACCGATATTATTATTTTTTTTGCAAGAAATCGTAGGTCATTTGTTTTCTCTCTCTATATATATTTTTAGACGATAATATTAAATAAATATTAAACATATATACTTAGTCTCACATACTATATAGTGTAATCGAAATGGAAAGTGATTTTTATATTTTTTTAATTGTAGATAACCTAGATAAATTTGAAAAAAAAATATGAGTTGTCTTTTTTCCCAATAATATTAGATCTGACACATTATAAATAAAAATATTGTATTTTTTTAAAAAAAGAAATATAAATTTTTTGCGTGCTATAATTACTTATTTGCCGTCTAAAAAGAATAGTGTAGTCAAAACGGAAAGTGCCTCGTATATTTTTTAATTGTAGATAATGTAGTCAAATTTGTTTACCTTTTGTTTTTTTGAGTTGTATTTTTTCCGGGGTAATATTAGATCTTAAATATTAAAAATTCAATTTGTTTTTTTTAAGAAATAAACTTGAACAAAAGAGCACAAAATTCAAATTCACAACCATTTTATTTTATTTTATAAGATTTATTCATCATATTATTATATTAAATGTATGTAAGAATGCTGATATTAATTTTTTTCCTGCAAAAAATCCGAAGTCATTTTTTTTCTCTTTATATATTTTTAGGCGATAATATGCAATAAATATTAAAACATATAATAATGACTTGTTTGCTGTTTAAAAGGATCAGTGTAATCGAGACAAAAGTGACTTGTATCGTTTTTTAATTGTAGATAACCTAGGTAAATTTGTCTATTTTTTATTCTTGAGTTGTCTTTTATCCCCAGTAATATTAGAATGACTATTGCTATTATTGCAAAAACAATTAAAATTATCAAATTATCCCGAAAGAAAAAACACTCAAAAACATTAACAAAAGAGTAAGGAAGAAAAAGAATATATTATTATTATTATTATTATTATTATTATTATTATTATTATTATTATTATTATGTTAATGATGAATAAAGAATAGAAAAAAATAAAAGAAAAAAATCATAATAACTTAAAAAAACATAATTATCAGGGGAAAAATTCATCTAATTTGAAAATAATGACAATAAAACCAATAAAAAAAATTAAAAGAAAGAGCATATAAAACAATATAATATATGATAAAACAAAAAAAATTATTAGCTGAAAAAATCATTTAATTTATTTTTTTTAAAAAAAATATATGTTCTACATTGCGGGTTGAGTAAAAAATAATTTTCACTATTCATTACTGTTTGAAAATGTGTTTTATGTTTTTTTTATTTTAACCGGAATTTTTATTTGTTTCTGTTCTTTAAATATGTGGAAAATAAACGAAAACAAAGTTTAATGTTTATCAAATAATTGCTATGTTTTTCCTAATAATTTCTATTTTGAATTTGTTTTCTATTTGCCTAGTCTTAGATTTCGCTCAATTTTTTTTACTGTTTTACTAATTTCTGCCACTTTCATTCATTAGAATAATAATAAAAAAAAGAAAAAAAATTCATTAGAATAATAATAATTTAAAAAAAAAAAGAAAAAGGAAAAGCAACTATCTGGGACAGTTGCTTTTCAAATACCCTTAATTAGAATAATAATAAAAAAAAGCAAATAACAACAAACATAATAATTAGAAAAAAAACAAAAAAATCATTAGAATAATAATAATAATAAAAAGGATAAAAAGAAAAATGAAAAGCAACTGTGCGGGACAGTTGCTTTTCAAATACCATGCATTAGAATAATAATAATTAAAAAAAACAAAAAAGAAAAAAAAAGGAAAAGCAAATACAACAAACGTAATAATTAAAAAAAATGGAAAAAAGGAAAAGCAAATAACAACAAACGTATTTAAGAATTGATGGCGGAGGGGTTTGAACCCTTGCGCGCAGGGGACCGCTTGGCCACAGGTTTTTTTTCGTCATTTCCACCATAGAAATGATATAAATTATCTCTGTTAAAAAAAAAAAACAAAGACAGGTGCACATACACGCGCGAAGCAAGGGTGAAAAATGGTCAGTTTACAGTGCACATGAGTGTGGGTTCATAGTGGTTGGTCGAGCTGTTTTAGGTAATAGGTATCCTTTTGTTTTTCATTTCCTGTATTTAAGAGATAAGAGAAGCTTGGTGCAAAACTACACAAGAAAAAGATAAAAAAAATGATGGTTGTCACAGTTCTAACAACTAAAAAGAATAAGAGACTACCACCTGGTCCAAGAGGGTTTCAAATTTTTGGGAAGTCCATTCATCTAGATTTCATCAGCTTGCTAAAAATATATGGCCCTGTTATGCATTTGCGGTTAGGCCTGGTGCCACCACATTAATTGTTCTCTCCTCACGACGATGCATGGCTTTTGGACAATACGACTCGTATTGGCGCCACAGTAGTAGTAGCTTGAAAATTACATCTTTCAAGTCAATGAGAAAGGAAGAGCTTGATCTGCTGATTCAGGAAAGTGATGCTGTCGATCTGAGCGTTAAGGTTTCGTCCCTCACTATATATTTAGATGAGGATGTTGATGAGAGGGTATTCAAATTTGTGATGCAAGATATCATGCATTTATCAGCAGGTCCACACTGGGGAGATTACATTCCTCAAATCGCAGCTGTTGATCTCCAGGGAGTGACAAACGCGTGAAGTCTATTACCAAAGTGTTCAATGTCTTTCTTGACAAGATTATTTCCAGTATTCGATGTCCAATACCATGAGAAGGCCAAAAACAAGGACTTTCTTCGATGTCAACCCAAGTTTCATGAAATCCAAAGACACTGAGTACCTTGTCGATCCTATGAAACCCAAAATGCTGGTAAATGAACATTTTATCTTAATGAAAGAGTTAAATTAGCATTACGAATCTAAATATCATTATCACTGGACATGCTTGCTGGTTCAATGAACACTTCAACAAATGTTATTGACTAGGATTTTAGTTTATTCTCCAAAATTACCTTTCTTAAAATTAAAATAATAAAAAAGAGACCGACAACTTTTTTTTTTTGGATGCGAAGAAATCCCACTTCTTAGAGAGCACACTTTGTGGGCTCAGATGAGCGAGTAAAACCCTAACTGTCACAAACTCTTACAAGTGTTGCATGTCCTGACTCGAACTTAAGACCTGCTATGTAGATCACAAGTTCTCTGTCATCACACTACACTCCTTAGAGACAACTGATAATTTGACAAGAACATGTTTATAATTATTTTAAATTTATGAAGGAACCAAGCTAGAGTTTTGGTCAAAATTAGAAGTTCAGTTATACTCTATTATACACAAGATTGAGATGACATTGTAGATTAGAGGTCAAATTAAATGATTATTTGACAAATTTGCATAAAATTTAAGTCCAAAGACTTAGATTTTTTTATAGGCCATTTTTATTTAATAATCGGCCCGATCAAATGCTTAATTTTGTTTAGGAATTAATCTAGATCAAATTAAAAGATTTAATTAGTTGCGAGGATTTAACTATACTCTTAAAGAGACAAGTTAATTTTATCAAGGATTTAATTAATGAAAACTTAAGCTTGGAAGCTTAATTTGATCTTAATCGAGAATATATATATAAGTTTAGAGGACCAAATTAAATTTACTAGAGGTCAATTGGGTGAAACCAGAAATAAAATTGTAAGGCAATTAAAGTTTAAGGGTTAAATTGAAGAAATTCACAACTAATAACCCTTTTCAAAAAGACGATAAACTTAGGTACTTGTTGAACTCAGGGGTGAACTTGAAGAAATTAAATGTTTGAAGATCAATAAGAAATTAAATTAAAAATATCCAAGTCTAAAGATAACTTTATAAATTTTGCAGAGCTTGGAGAGTAAATTGAAGGATTAGAGAGAAATTGCGAGGAATCCAAATGATTAGAGTAGATTGAAGGTTTGCCAAGGGTTTAGGGACCAAATTATAATCCTCATGCATCTTCTTCTTCTTCTTATTATTATTATTATTATTATGATGATGATGATGATGATGATAAATGATCAAAAAAATTATTTAAAAAAGAACTTCATTGGAAGAGGACTATAAAGAAAATTAGAAGAAAACTAGTTTTTAAAACAACCAAAGTGTCTAATTTTACAGGGGTATGAATCCATGGCTCAATCTCAAGGAACTCCATGATGACCAGAAATAGTGAGCTAAGACGAGAACGAAACTGTAAAACATTCTGACGAGAGGGTTCCAGGGTTGACAGGAAAGATGATAAACTGCTCTTAAGTCCCTCAACAGATTAATCACTCGATTGACGATTTCCTTCGTTGCCACAGTGTCATCATCAGCTAGAGTATCTGCAAAAATCACATGCAAATTCTGAGATTTAATTAGATTTCCTTGACGGTGTTTTACTAGATTTGTATCCTCTATGGCCTTCATTAATGACCATTTTTTTCAAGTTGGAATTCTGATCACATATATTGCATACGACTTTGGATATTTAAGAACTGGTCAGAGAAAGTGAGAATATTTTATGGAGGTGGAAAAACTGAGATATTATGAGTTCTCATTATGCGCCACGACCATTATATGAGCTTATTCGGCAGAGCTTGCACAATTATGACTATTATGGTTGACGTTGAAAAAAAACAGTTTTAATAAAAAGTATTTTAGCTGCGGTTAGTAACTGAAATTTAAATATTTTGTTAAAAACGCGGTTACCATGCTTTTCATATTGGTGTCAACTTGTGAAATTAATTAAAAATACACATGTATACACACACATACATATGTATATATACATAATTATTTTGTTGGAATAATTTCGTATATTTATTCATAATTATAATAACAAAATATTTGAAATAATTGAAGTAAATTAAACATTTATTTTTATTCTCTCATCAAACTACTTGCAATTCATTCACGAACTAATTAAATCTATACGTGAATGTGTCTACGATCCTTGACTATTTGATAAAAGAACAACATCTGGTAAAATATCTTTAAGAACAAAATTAGAATTGTGATCATATTTGACAAGAGTAATATCACCTTGTGATCTTCTTCTAAAATAGTTATATGTGTCATTGATGCAACCATAATCTTCACTTTTGTTTTGTATAGATAAACAAACATGTATTATAAAATTCACTACTTCTGTTTCCATACATCAAATGAACATTCTATCACGTTACGAAATGATGAATGTGCTCAATTAAAAACTTCCTCACGACCACTTGGTTGTCCATGACACCTAAACTCTTGGAAATGATACACATGACCTTTATAAGGACCTAAGTATCCATACTTATTGGGATACTCGGCATCAATTACGTAGTAATTACTTGCAAAAATAAGAAAACACCTGTATGTATTAAGAAACAAAAAATGACAAAGAATATTATTAAACTGAATTGACCAACTCTTAAAATGTAAATGAAATGTCAACCTTGTGGTGATTTGGAAAATTTTATATGATCATTGTTAATAGCCCTTCAGAAAATATTTGTGTCCTACCCTTACAAATGTAAATATCATGACAAATCCTCCCTTGATGCCACAACAACGATGATGACTCGTGCCCTCGTATGGGAAGCATCGCGTTCTCCAAAAATCACCTTTATAAAAAAAAAACAAAAAAAAAAACAGCTTTTTCTCCTTCCACTTCACACATCAGGATTCAAGACTGCTAAATTTCAACTCTTCTCTGATCCCATTCCTCTCACAAGCCCTAACCCTCTCAGTCCCAATTAGAAGACTCTGCAACCTTCTCAATGTTGTGATCCTATCCACTTCCGCAAATTCCTTGTATGCACCTGACTAGGGCTTATGAAGAAGGCTAGTCGTCATCCATTAGATTTTTAGAGAGAATGGACATCAAACAAAAACAAGTAGAACTCATCAATCACTTTGTAAATCAAGCATCCACTTTAAAAGCCTTTGCTCTTTGGCCTCTTATTATCGAAGCCACTTCTCATCCTTCTCTCTATGCCTTCTCTAATATTCTTTCGGTCCCCACCGTCTCCGAGGTGTTTTCATTTACCCATTAGTTTTCCTACTAGTTTCTTCTCCATGTTGTTGGAGGGTACTTCTGTATCTAAATTCGGTTTTCAAATTTATTGACAGCTCCAAGGAACTGAGAATTCTTTGTACCTCGATGTTCTTCGGTTGATGGCTCACGGAACCTGGATTGACTACAAAAATAAGCATTCAATTTTTCCCTTTTCTTTTTCCCTTTATTTGTTTTCGATTAGTTTCCTTCAGTTGCTATCACTACTTTTTTTTATTTAAGAAAACTTTATTCTCTCAAAAGTGTATTTTGTGGACCTAGGTGAGCAAATAAAACTCTGGCTATCTTAGACTCTTACAAGACATACACATCCTGACTCAAACTCAAGACTTCTTGTACATATCTCAAGTTTTTTGTCATCACGCCCCGCCCATTGAGGACTATTATCCAAAATTGTCAATATCGTTCTGGTTTTTCTATTGGAACGGAACGTTTCGATTTCGGAGGGTTTCGGTGTGCCTTGTCGGGTTTGTACTGTTTATATATATATATATATAATTAAAATATTAATTTAACAAGCATAATTTAAATTCAAAATAAGTTAACTTTAAATTATACAATATAAACATAATCTCAAAATTAGAAGAAAAAAAAATCACAAGTTAATCAAAATAAATAGGATTTTAAGGTCGGAACGGCACACCCAGAACGGTTCCGAGACGTTCCGGCCGGAATTTCCTGTACGGACCGGAATTAAAATCGAGACGAAAACTACACTGTTTCATCTCAGTTTTTTCTACGGAACGGAATTGACAACTTTGCTACTATCACTACTTAATATATATAAGACTTTTGAACTACATTTGTTTTATAGAAAGAAAAAAAAGTTGTCATATGATTGATTGTTTTTTACTTGTTTTTTTAACAGTTCAGTTACTTCAGTTACTTTAAATAAAAATTTGAACATTATAAATAGTTTATTTTTTATTTATTTTTTTCGCAAGAAACTTGACTTTACTTCTAAATTTAAAAAAATATTTAATTTGTTAGGAAATATTACATGACACTCAAGTTAAATAAAAATAATTAAAATTGATAGAGAAGAAATAGATGCCAGCACAAATTAATTTATAGGTGTAAGAAAATGTTAAAAAAATGCAATGTATATTTTCTTTCTTTTTATAAATCTAGGCTTAACTCTCGGGCCAATCTCGATTAGTAAAATTTTGAATGCGTCAAGCCGATGTTAAGGGTACGTCCTTAAGATCACTCGAGGAGACAACTTTGTCTCAATTAACTTGTAAGCTTGTATAAATGCATATACAACTTGGTCCTTATGATCACTCAAGTTAAACTTTTATCGTATTTACTTTAAATAAAAATATGAACATTATAATTACTTTTTTTTCTGTGCTGAATAAGAAAAATTAAATTTGAAAGATCTTTAATTTATAGATGCCGACAGAAATTTATTTATAATTGTAAGGAAAAAAAATAGAGAAAACAAGATGCTTATTTCTTTTCCTTTGATATTTTTACATTGGATTGATTATAATTAATTTCGCAAGTTTACAACCAACTCCGTGGGTAATTCTGACGTTTGAGCTGAGAAGAAGACATGAACTTTCTCATCTGCCACTCCTTCACCCTGTAGACGAATAATCGAGGGAATAGTTTCCGTTTAAGCCTCAAGAAAAATGGGATAGAATTTAAAAACAAAAAAGGCTATTTTACTATGAAATCTCTTAAAAATAGAAGGAAAAATAAAAAGCTAACTCGATCATATGATTTTAAATGTCGATTAGACCTCTGTAATTTTAAATGAAAGTATGGTAATGATTATTTAAAAAAAACTAGAAATACACTAAATTTATATTTTTTTAAATATATTTTTTAATATCAACATATCAAAAGGATACAAAACACTATCATTTTATTTTAAAAAAATAAACACATTTAATTTTATTTATAAAAAAACACAAATTAAATGTGGCAAAGTGTACATCAAATAACTCTCTTCTCGTAAAAAAGCAAGCCATTCAAGCTAAAAATTTCTCAAGACATATGCGAGAATCAACAGATTTATGAAAATAAAGAGAATTTTATTCCAGTGACTACACGAAGCACATACTGTTCTCTTAACCATCGCATCAACCATGAATAAATTTTGATTCCTCAAAATCTCACTGCACCCTGGCACTAGATGGAAGGTAAGATCTTACATTATATGGCAAATGCTGTCGTTGTGAGTAGACATCAGCCCAGCAAAACAAATTGCTATTGCTGGGTAGCAAGGAGTTCTATGAGAAGTAGAAAGAGACTATAATGCAAACACCATTTGTATCTTTCTCTCAATGGGAGTGAATAAACTAAGGTTAAAGCACGGCATATGTATAATATTAACACTATATCTCATTCCCCCAAAAGCGGGCACGTAATTATGTGTAGCATCATCAATAAGACAACAAAAGTTGTATTTACATGAAAAATATTTTCACCCTGATCATCTAGAGGTACAAAATCTTTAGCGAGCATTAAAGTTTTTCCAACTCACCGATCCATCAAGGAATCGCAGTAGGAGATCTGATAGCCTCTGAAACAGAAACGGAATACGAGAAAGAAATTAGCAGTCGGTACTTGCTTTAATAAAACAAAAATCAATATGGGTTTGGACTAGGTGGTCTAGCTAGCTAACTACCAGAGACATCTTAAGAAATTGATGAGAAAAAGGAACAAATGGTTTTCTCCATCAAGCAATTCACGTCGAACCAACCGCTCTAAATTCAAATTTCTAGGAAGAAGATGGCTGTAATACAATAAAGTTGTGACTGAGGCAGTTGGCTGGGACATTAGTGCACCGATTAGCCTCACTAGTGACCAGAACATCAATGGCTGGAATGCCTGCCAGAAAATATAGCAACAGCATAAGTAAAAAACCCTTGGAGCCATAAAACCCTTGGAGCCATATTATGATTTTGTGCCCAACTTTTCTTTTCACAAAAAGAGTCAAAAACAATACATGCAAGAACATGAGAGAGAGAGAGAGAGAGAGAGAATACCATATTGATTAGTTAAGAGAGAGGAAATTCGCATGAACGAAGTGAAATCATGCTAGTGATAGAAGTGAAGCTGAATCCCTAAGAAAGAGGGGAAAATCCGCTTGCAGTATAGCAGATTGAAATGTCTCCTTTTCTCAGCTGCCAATCTTCAGCTGCTATTCAAACCTACTCTTCGCCAAAGGGTCAAAGAAATCACATGCACCAAACTGTGAAACTTAAAGCTGAAAACAGGGAGTGACAGAGGAGCCCAAAGTTATTATTGGGCTTATAGCGAGTTAGATGTGGCTTAACACTGTGCCGATTGATACACGTACGGCCTGTCATCTGATAGTTCCCTTCCCAGTCAAAGCTACTGATATTTTGTAATAGAATTCTTCTTTGGGCGAGAATTGACCACAAGTATTTGTTATTGAATAATTGAATGTCTTTCTCTCCATAATTCTAGAGTTTAAATACATGAATGACTAACAGACTCTTTTAAATAACAACTGCATGAAATCAGGACTCTAACAATTGATTCCTCCTAAATAGTTGGCATTATTCAAACCACAAAACAGACTTGACTCCTTTCTGGATACTAGAGTGACTAGTTTCACTCCATTTAGATCTTCACAGCTCTATGATCCTCAAATTCTTTATAGTCACCCGATGAGATCTTCTTGGCTTATCATCATCGCAGTAGGAAAAACCTTGGTGTTACGAACACCATAAACAAGGGAAGCAACGAACAGAAGCATTCACTTAACGAGATTCATGGTGTTATAAACTAAATTAATTTGATATAAACACTTTGAGATTCATGGAATATTTGCAAAGCAAGAAGTCTATAACTTGTTATGTAGAGTCAAAAAATGGCACATTTGTTCCATGGTCAATAGCTCAAAGCTGGGGGTCCTCTTGGTTGCAGCTTTTAGAATCTTCAAGTTCGAATCCTTTATATATATATATATATATGGTTAGCAACATATTTGCTATAAGAGTTACGTGGGAATATGGTATTGGTGGTCGATTATAGCAGACAAATGACAAAAAAAAAAAAACAAGGATAAAGAAAGATGCTAAGAATTAAAACCAAAGAGAGGGAAAGCTTGGAGGAAAAGAGAATTGACGGGGAAAAATCTATAATTTTTATTTAGTCATCAAAAATCATTTCACAAACTAAAAAAAACATATGAATAGCATAACCTTAAACACCAATGTATTGATTGAACATAAATAAATAAAAAGTTCATTAAACAATAAAATAAGTTTAATAAAACAATATATTGTGCTTTAAAGGATCCAGTCTCCTAACCAAATAGTGACAGACTAGGTCATCTTACATCGTCTCCATCTATATACTTGTATGATATATTGACAAATACATTGTAGGGGTTGGTGTCCCTACAATCTCTCCCAAGATTAGAGAAACTTGACCTCATCGAGTGTAGCTCTTGACAGCTCCAATAGTACTTTTGAATATTTGGATCAATATGATGTATAGTATCTCTAGGAACTATTAAACCTTATCATTTCTGGTAAAAACAACTTATTCATCCTGAATATCATAAATATTATCTAGTTACGCCGAGGTCTTAAGAAAAAGTGTAGAGGTTTCAATATGACCATCAACAAAGGAGTTATGTTCATTTTTAAATGATAATTTAGAATAAGATGTGGTTTCTGGTGTGCATACATATCCTCAATATTAAATGTTGAGCTAATATAGAAATAAAATACTAAATCAAGAAGATGAGCATTTGAATCAACTCGTTGTAGCACTTTAAATGGTTTTACACTATGTAAATGCAATTTTTTATTAGTTCCTAAGGGCCCAATCTGTATCATAACATAATCTTTCATATTAAGTTCATTATGTCATCTATGAAAATCAGCTTGAAGTTTATATTGAACATTACTTACTTGAATATGCATAGTGATCTAAATATGCAAATCTTGAATTTACACGCAAAAGACTCAACTGACTTACACACCTTAGCATGAGGAGATATAGGAAAAGGTCTAAAGGTTTACTAGGCTTGTAACCATGTGTACCTTTCTCCAAATTATAAGCACCATTCATACTCCTTTTTTTAGTCTTTTAAATGCGGTAACTTCAACACTCATTAAGTATAATAACTTTGCTCAACAACTCTAAGAATATGTCATCGTATTTTTCATCCCAAATTTATGTTTTAAAATAAATAAATAGGCTTAAAAATACTCAATCTAACAACCATCCTATGATTGAGTTTTTTTTAAGTTGAAATAGTAAAGGGCCTTATTGTTAGATTAAAGAACAAACTAACATAGTACATAATTGCAACAATAACACTAGGGTTGAACCATCACATAAAAATTCTTATCAGAGGTTAAGTACTTTTCTTTGGCCTCGTTAAGTTTCTCACTAAAATTAGTTACATGGTGACATCCCAAACTAAGTACTTCACCTATATTAACTCTTAAAACATCACATTCTACTTCAAACACCTTGGTAAATCAAGAAGAAATATTATTATAGCCTTTATAATCTTATTTTTAACCTCCTAAAATGCCTTATTAGGTAGTACGACGTCAGGAGTGTTGTTGGGATCACCACCAAGTCATTTTGGTTTAGGATTGCTAGAAAAACCTAGGTGTACTGGTCTTATTAGAGATTCAAAGGACAAGGGATTGGTTGCGATTAAGAAAGGTATTAGCTCTAGTGCTCCTAGTGCGGACTAGCCTAGAAACACCAATTCCAAATGGTCTAATGATCAAATCTAAGACAAAGATATTAAAAGAGGCATTGAATATATTGATTTAGAAGGTTTGAACGAAGTCATAATTTTAAGGATCATTGAAATATCAAGAGGAGACCCTAGTACATCTTATTTACGTGTAGAAGGGGTCTAATACAATCTTATTTGGGCCATGAAGTGAGGACAACAAAGAAGACAAAAGAATCCTACTATAACTTGGAAACAACATCAATGGGTACCTTTTCCTTTTGTTTATAGGATTAAGGGGATGGATGGAAGGTTATAAATAAGCCTTAAATTACCTCTCTAATATTTCTCTTCTTCTCATGGCAATTAATGGATTTAATATTAAGGGTTTTATTTAATTTTGTTAGCTATATCCCAATACTTGTTTGGGCTTAATTAATACTTTGTTTTCAACTAGGATCCAAGGCTTGTTTGGATTAAGTCATGAGTTTTTCAATTTAGAATTTTGGATTAGTTTTGAGTGAACCTCATTAAAGTCCACAAAAGGGTCGATTAGGGTTTATTTTCAAGAACTATATAAAGTCAAGTAGGCTAAATTTAGACAGCCATTGATGAATATTAATTTTGAACTTTTCAATTTTATGTGTGAGAGTGATTTTTGCATTATTTAGCTCTTGAACGAACATAATCCAACTTATTAAATATTAGCTGACTTCGTGGCATCATTCTATTCATTCCAATAGTGTTGGTGCCTTGGCGTAGGTTTCCATTGTGTCACACTTCTATCAGACATATTTCGGCTTTCCAGGATTATATCTCATTCTTGATTATGAGTTGCGTGGCCACATGATCACGAGGTCTACATCAGCGCCCTACCCGATGAATGTTGCAATATCATGTATGTTCAAAATCTCTCTTTTATTTTGAATGAGAGTCATATGAAAGCTTCCAAAATAAATTAGTTGTTATAATGTGTCTCATAGCTAAAAAGATCAACTAGTTCAAATGACCATATCATTTGATCACTCAGTTCATGTAAAATTCTCAAGTGTTCATTATGGATGAAAAAAGAAAGCACATTTCACTTGGTATGCCCAAATGGTCAATTGATTCAGCTTAAAAACAAGTTTTGGCACTTTCAATGGTAAAAATTCATCTGGATAAAATGTATATGAACCTTATATATACATGCAATGTGAAGTGTGTTACTTCATTTTAGTTTCCTATTGTATAAGATATATAGATTTTAACAAAAGCTCTAAAATGAGTCCTTAATAGCAAAATCTTCACTTGTTTTGCATCTCTGTACTTGTTGATGGATTTGTTCATTCAAATCCACATACTTAATGATATGATTTTCATATAAAACTTGTTTAAACTTAATCTTTTCAAAGCACATCATTAGTTTGTTTTTCATTTAGTTGTTATTATTATAATACAAGATATTATAAATAGTAATATGTGACCTGTAGGTCAACACATTTAAATTTAGTTTTAGATATATCAATGACAACATAATAAACAAATAGAGGATAAACTAGTTGTGTCCCCATGTTGCACCATTGGGTAGGATTTTCTTCTTATTTGTATAAAAAATAATGTTTAGGTGTTGGCAATATCATTTTATAGTATAAAGAAAAATCCATGAATCGGGTCATAGACCCGACTAAATAAAATAGGTTAGTTTTATTTCAATTACATGATAGAAAAAATAAGCCATGATAATAAATATACTAAATTAAAAACAAAAGGTGATCATGATAACAAGGAAAAAATCATTTTGAAATCAAATATAGACAAATAATGTCATATATTTTTAACATAATTAATACAGGATGATGAAAATTAGGTAACAATAATATACCAATAAATGGCAATTGTCAACCCAAGTTACCATGATAAACATGTAGTTTCGGTAATAGGGTGTGGAACTCATGTCCTAGATCATGGAATCTAAATAATGTGATATAAAAAAAATGAAAAAAAATCACAAAACTCATTTCAAAAATAAATAAATAAAATTAATATCAAATGATAAAAATTGTAAATGATATACATAACAAAATAAAAACAAAAATGATGTCAACATATATTAACTTTTCAAACATGTGATCCAGGTAATTAAACCAAAAGCACTTTATATAAAACTATCATAAAGTTTAATTCTTAACCACTCAAATGTTAAAAGGCTAAGATTGGAAGAAGAATTTTAATTATACAAAAGGAAAAAGGCAATTAAAAGGACAAAGATCAAAAATTAAATAAATATAAATTTAACAAAATTTTGAAATAAAAACAAATAATGAGGATCAAGATTAAAATAAAAACAATTTTTTGATTAAAGGGCGAGATTGGAAGAAAAATAAATTTAACAAAAAAATAAAACAAGAAAAGAATAAGAACTACATTGAAAAGAATAAAATATCACAAATCTAAAATGGATGAAGAAACTAAAAACAAAACAAAATTTTACAAAAGGTCCAAGAAAGAAATATAATTCAAAAGAATGACAATTGAATTTGACATATTAAAGGACAACAATGAATTTTGCATTGTAAGCATGGTTGTTTTTTGGAGAAAAAAGAAAAGTACGTTAGGAAAAAAGGCATTGATATTGAAATGTCACCCTAACATTATTATGTGTCATCCCAAAACAAAGATAACATTGTAATGTTCCAAAGAAAGGATAAAAGTTGGTATTTGGTAGCTGGAGGTGTCATAAGCACCATCCAAATGATACGAGTACCTTTTGCAGGCTAGCACCTCTCTTACATGTGCAAGCTAAGTTTGTTTTTTAGCAATGGTTTAGATCTATTAAAAAATCAAATTTCTCATTAGTTAACCTATAATAACAAAAAAAAAGATTGTTTGAAAAATTTTATTTTATCCTAGACAATTAAGTAAAGATCAATGAACCTTTGGAAAATATCACAATATCTTAGTCGGGTCAATAACTTTTGATGAGATAAGCAAAAGTGTTATTGTGCAAAATAATTTTCCAAGACATATTGGATTTTTTAAATATTATACACCATAAAGAAGTTTTTAGGGTAAACAAAAAAATAATATTAGAGGGTGAAATATTAAAGATATTTAGTGGATGAGTTGCAATTATGTGAAATAGTAAGAATTAATAAATTCTAAAACAAAATGAAATGAAACATAATAAATAAATAATGTAAAGTAGAGGAATCCAATTGTGAATAAAACAAATAGTAAAACTGAATTGAGTTTTAATGAAGAAAACAAAGATACATATTTCAAACTTCTTCTCTAATTCTTTACTCACCTTTCTTCATGTTAACATATCTTCTTTTATCGCACACACCCATCTTAAAGTTTCTAGAAAAAATGTTAATACAAACTAAAAAATAATAATATTTTAAATTTTAACCCCTATCAACTTATAGTTTACGATTGATATATTGGTGAATTATTAAAAAATAGAATAGGAATGAAATATAATAAATAAATAATGTAAGACAAAATGAAATATAATAAATAGATAATGTAAAGTAGAGAAATCCAATTGTGAATAAAACAAATAGTAAAATGAATGGGGTTTTAAAGAAAAAACAAAGATACATATTTCAAAATTCTTCTCTAATTCTTTACTCACCTTTCTTCATGTTAACATATCTTTTTGTACAAAATTTATAATATATCAATCTACCACTCCAATTCATCTTTTACAAATTTCAAATTGGTGAATTTTTTTTGGTTCAATCAAAATTTATAATATATCAATCTACCTATTTAATTCATCTTTTACAAATTGTCACATTGGTGAATTGTTTTGGTTTAATCAGAATTTATAATATATCAATCTACCTCTCCAATTCATCTTTATTATAGATATGAAAAAACTTGACAAGAGGTAGTGTCTTGTGTTTTGATTGATCATGGAAATTTAAATAACAAATCGTCTATAAAAAATCCACTTATTAAAGATAACAAAAGTAATAATACAATACTTTTCAAAATCCTTCACTTTAAAGATGGAAAAAATCACTATTTGTGATGGGGATTTGCCACTCGAAGGGTGGATATATACATATAGACATCTTGATTCTACATATAGTTAGACATTTACTAGTTAATTGGCACACACTTCTTTATAGGTCAGTTAAAATCTTTCTTTGATAAAAACAATACCACCATTGCTAACACGTTTTTGTAAATAAAAAAATTAAACAATGAATTCAAAATTTAACACACTTTTAATAAAATAGATTAAAAAAATATTTTAAAAAATACTTCAAAATAATATTAAGTTGTGAAGACGAGAGACTAACGTAAATAACGATATTCAAGCCAAAAATAGGTTGGATGACAAGTAATACTAGCCTTGATGTAAAAAAATACTTTAATATACTATATTCTTAATATTAGGACAATAAGATCTCAAGATTGCTTTGGTTAATCAGGGTAAACTTATAAAACCTTTTTACTTAAGTCATGGGTTGAAATTCAATCTTTTTAAAACCACTTTTTATTTAATTATACGATGATAAAATTCAAAGGTAATAGCAAATAAATTAAATAAAGTATAAAAACAATTATAATGGGTTGTAAAAAACAACAATGGTTTATATATATATATGTTCATTTTATATCACCTCATGTGGCTAGAAAGTTAAGTTTCTGACTTATGAGGCCAAACAAACTTATTTTTTAACCAATTTTTACATGGAAATACCTTAAATAAACTACTTTAAAGTCCTTAGCAAATTAATTTGTAGTTTAAAGCTTGAAAAAATGATCACAAAATGCAAAATTAAGCTAATTTAAAAAAAAAACTTTATGAGACCTAAATTAGTTTTTCTTGTGAAACATCCGCATGAAAGTATGATATGTTATATGATATAATATCAACAACCTTATTTTTTTGCTTGTTAATACCTTATATTAAGTAATCTATAAAGTTTAATTTGTTGAGCATAATGTGGACTACATGACACACCACAAACTTTGTAATTTTGCAAATGCTTGGGAATGACCTTTGTTGTCTCTACGTTGTGGGCATCATCATAGATAGACAACAAATGTTCAAGAGAATTAGTTGAAATAAAACGTAAAGACTAAAGGCTAAAGAATTTAAAAAAAAACTCTAATGGATGTTTTTTGTTGAAAAAAAGTCATTAACATAAAAAATGGCTTTTCTCATGTATATAATTGGGTAGATTGATAACTTTCTCTCTCCTTTATTATTTTTTAGTGAATCTCCCTCCTCTTTTAAACAACAAATGAATTTTGTTCTTTCAATTTTCAATCATGTACAAATAATAAAATCAAATGGATTTTTGCAAAACTAATAACCAATCTAATAACAAGATGTTTTGTTAAGGCTTTGATGGTCCGAATGAACATATAAGAACAATAGATGAAGATTAATTTTCAACAAACACAATGTTAAAAGACATTATTTGAGTGAATAATGCAATATAACAAGAGTTAAAGTGGAATTCACATATCTTTTAGGTTATTCTTGTATTTCTCTCTCTCTCTCTCTCTCGCTATATATATAGATATATATATATATTCAAAAAAATCTCTTGTTAAATATATATACTTCCATAATTTATATGTACCTATATATCAAAACATGATAATATCAATAAATATATAAAATAAGAAATATTAAAATAAGAATATGTATATATAAATTAGGATAATATCTTCAAAAAGTTAAATAAATGCAAAAATAGTTTTTTTTCTTCAAAATAACTACTAAATACAAGAGAATATAAAATCAAAGAGAATGGGCATTACTTTCAATATAAATTGAAACAATTATTTAAAAGAACATATTAAAAAAATTATTATTTTTTTAATAAAAAGAAAAAAAAGCATGAAAAGAAAGAGATCAAGCTAGACATTAATTTCAATATAAATTCAAACAATTATTTAAAATAATATATTTAAAAATTCATGGATATTTTTTAAAATGAAGAAAAGCAAAGAAATAAAGAGTGTCATGCTAGTGGCTGGCCCACTAAGAAAAGGCTTATGCTCGAGCAAATCCATGTGGGGATATTTTTAAATAAACTCAATTGGAGTGGATAGACCACAAACCCTAATAATTTCTAAACAAGAAGAAAATCTAGATGATACATCATCTAATATTCCCAAGCTTTTAGTCATTTTGGCATGCGAAAAAATAGGGTTAATCTTTCTTATCTAAAAAATTAATTTTGACCCAAACACTGTTTTTCTCTTTATTTTTTGAATTCATTTTATTTTCAGACTAGGAACTAAAATAATAAAATAAACATTTGCACCAAAATTGAATTGATAAACTATTAGGGATCAAGCATGTATGATTTGTAATGTTTGAGGACTAAAGTAATTATGGTGATAACTTTAAAAGCATCGCACATTTATGATGTCTTTTCATTTTAGTCCTCTATTTTTTAATTATATCCTTAATAAATAAATTTCATTCAATTGCTCTTTAGTTTAGCCTAAAGAATGTTGGAGGGTCAAAAGAATAAAAAAAAAACAAAGTTTTTGAATTGTAACTCCACATTATAAATGTGAGAAGGTTACCAATGCATGTGTGCACAACATTTATACCATAATGTTTAGTCTTTATAAGTAGATTATTTACCCATGTTACTTTGGGGATTGAATTAAGTTTTTTTGAAGTTAAAAAAATCCAAGCATTGTTAACATATTTTCAAGAATGGAAGAAATTTAAACCATGTAGAGATTGATATGATGAGACTTGATCAACTTGGTAATTCTAAAAGATAGTTATCAACTAGAGAAAAAAATATATTTTAACTAAACAATATTCAAGATTGTTTTTAAATAAAATATTAAGATGACAACATATAAGAACAATTATATCCAAATTGGGTTAACATGTAAAATCTATAATCACGGTTTTGAGATTGTGATAATCTCATAAAAAAATATAATAAACCTTAATTCATAATCAACATTGTGTTGGATAATGTAAATGAAAATAATCTAACCTAACCTACCCTCCTAAACATGGATCATGATATTGAGATTGAGATAACCAATTAGAAAACAAATCAAAACAAATCATAAAGCTTATTTTCCAATTAATCCAATAATGAAGTTAGGAAAAAAAGTCCATTGAAAAAACAGACAAAACAAATACTCAAGTCAATCCAATTTTACATACCAAACTAATAACTCACGTCATAAAACTATGATAAAATCATAGAGATCAAATAGAAAAAACTATAAAACTTAATTTTAAATCAAATCAAATGACAAAAGATGAGATTGAAAAAATATACAAAATGGACAAAGAAACCCTGATTCAATTAGTTTAACCTATATAATTCGCAACTTGGGTCATAAGGTTTAGATAACCTCGTAGAAAATAAATTAAAATAAATTATACGACTTAATTCATAATAAAAATCTAATGTTAAATCATGAGATAGAAAAAAAAACAAGAACAACATTATTTTAAACCACAGAGTTGAACATATTGATCATACACTTGGGAATGAGGCTAAATTTGCAGAACATCCAAGTGATCCAATTATAAGACTTAGAGTTAAACTTTTCAAGGAAGCACTAAATGAGCTAATCTAAGAGAATTAGGTAGATTCTAAAAAAAACCAAGATGGACTCAGATAATCATCAAGGCCTAGTCCATGTCACTCAAGTAAAACGTGACCAACATGGTCTAACCATCAAAAGGCATGAATTTGCTGAGTTCCAATGATATTAAATAAAGGAATGAACTTGGTCTTAACTTGTTATGTTAAATACATTGAATTTAGTCTTTCAGCTATTTTTGGTTGCCTCTAGAAGTCCAAGAGGCCTAAAAACATGGGACTTGTTTATTTTAATATGGTATGGTGCCTCAATTCTTTATAGTCTTGTCTTCATATGGTTAGATGTTAGGTCAAGGCTCAACCAATCGTGTCAACATGATCTTGGGGCTCTACCATCATTGTTATCGGGTTTCATCATAATTGTTGATGGAGTTCACATCAACTTCAGTCAATTAGTCAACTATGAAACCTTCTAACTTAACACATTATATAGTTTAAGTTTAAAATTAAATTGTGTAGGAGTTGCCTTAACATGATCCATTCGACTTAGTGACTCCAAAGACATTGTTGATGATTGGTAAAAAGCAAGTTTTAAGTTTAAAAAAATCAAGATGACATTTTTTTTAATTTTGAGACCATTATATTTAGCTTTACAAAAGGATATTTTCTTTTTTTAAAAGTGGGCTTGGCAACTTAACCAATCAAATTTGTTATCGAAAGTGATCAACTCTACTAGGTTTAAGATTTAAAAAAAAAACTATTTTTTACTTAATGATATGATAATAAAAATACACATATATAAAGTAGAGCACACACCAATTGTTGACATGTTTATTTGAGACTGCAAAGACCTCATAAAAAACAAACTAAACTAATTTATGCAGATAAATTCAAAATGAATCAAGTATTGGAGAGTGAAATTAAAGGGGAAAAGGATAAAA
This sequence comes from Salix exigua, assembly GCA_032356905.1. NCBI lineage: Eukaryota > Viridiplantae > Streptophyta > Magnoliopsida > Malpighiales > Salicaceae > Salix > Salix exigua. Next base: position 4,152,393 of record CM063590.1, on the reverse strand, counting down.
ATTGATGTGAACTGGCCTAGAAACACCAGCAAGGACCCATTACATGTTCATGGGCTTGATTCGTGGTTTTCAAGGTTTCAACGAAGTAAGAATTGCAAGTACTATTGAAGTATCAAGAGGAGATCAAATCTCAAACTGGTGCCTTGAGGCAGGTTTCCATTGTGTCACACTCCTATCAAACCTATTTCGACTTTCCAGAATCAGATGTCATTCTTTGTTTTGGGTTGCTAATAACCATTTTTTTTATAAAGTAGTGAGGTAACTAGCTAGATGACCCAACTTTATTGTGGGTCTAATAATTTGTTTTTTAGAAAACAATGGTTATTAGCAACATATTTTTGCAGCAATAAATGTTTTTAGTGAAAATATTTTTGTATCATAAGACAACCATTGAGGGTAGAAAAAAAATGCCAACTAATTTTATAAAGAGATATTATCAGAAAGCTTCATGAAAAAAATGATTGAAAACATTTAATCAAACAAAAAATGCATTAACTAATTATAATATAAAAGAACAATCATGGGTGATTGTTGATGTTTAGTGAGAGAGAGAGAGAGGATACCACATCAAGGTTTGATTTGGATTTAAAAATTATGTTCGGTGAGAAGAGAGATAAATCATGTCAGGTGAAAAAGAAATAATATGTTATTTACAAATCTTTGTTATATTATATATGAGAAAAAATGTCTTTTCATTCAAATTTAAACATTATATTGATCTAAAATGTGAACAATAATTTTCAAAGAACAACGACAAAGGGGGAGAAAAAAAGAGGAATGAGGTAATTTTCTAAAACAATTATGCTTGGTTTTAGATTAAAAGAAATTTTAGAATTGACATATTACTTCCAAACCTTTTCACCTTTTCAAGCTAGTTTAGAAATATATTTGAATTCATGAAAAACTTGAAGGATTAACATGTATAATTTTAAATGGAGCTATAATAGGAAATGATCCTCAAACTAATTGACTTTTTTATATAAAAAAACCCATCTTTCTTGAAAAATAAAAGAAAATTTATTAGTATTATTTTTTTATTAAGGCTTATTATAGTGAAATTATATCTCTATATTCCACTTATACATTATTGTTGTTGTTGTTGTTGTTGTTTATGAAAACACTTAAGCTAAAGATTGATTATGAATGATTAATGTGTATATTATTAAGAAACCAAACAGAAAATTAAAAACATAATATACCAAGGAAATAAGTAAGGTCTCCATATAATTATCCATAGAAAAAGAAACATGCATGGGCTATCCTATTCATAAATTATATGAGATGGGATAGCATGTCCACTAGGGAGGAGGCTCCGAGTGGGACCACACCTCAAGACTCCCAAGGTGGAATTTGGGCACCGGACCGAACTAGGAGGCTTTGTGAGAGGTTTAAAGTTGTGTTTTAAAAAATATTTTTATTTTTATTTTTAAATTCAAAATTATTTGTTTTTTTAGATTAATAATATTTTAATGTCAAAATTATTTTTTAAAAATAAAAAAGTAATTTTTAATATATTTTTGAATAAAAAATACTTTCAAAAATAATAACACACATCATACAAACATACTCTTAATGAACACGAAAATATTTACTCTCGTGATTTCTTCCCTCGACACTAATCAACATTTCTAAGTGGGTGTTTGGCGATGTGGTTCATCCTGTGTTTGCGTTGAACCACGGCTCCAACAACACCCACTACCAAACATGACCCCGATGTTTGGCTGTAAGTCTCATGGAGAAAATGAAAAACACGTCATGACTGCAAAAGTAATTGAAAATTGCTTTTGTAGTTGCGACATGAATGACAACACACTGAAGAATTCAAAAATCATGTGAAATGCAAATTATCGTTCTCCCTCATTCAAACTCTCCTCTCCTTTATTTATCTCTCGTCTGCCTCTCATCTCCATCATATCCCACACAAACAGAATAGAAGCACTTACCTCCCTTACCTCCCATGCAAACAAAACACTTTGTTCAGTCTTCTCCCTTACCCCCCCCCCCCCCACACACACACAAGCATCATCTTCTCCCTCACAGATCGCTACCTTAGCCAACAAACCACCTACACCCATCGTCCCTTCCCCCTCATCCACATCACCTTGCAACACTCCCTCAGATCAACGCCTGCACAGAGTCCAACCTTCTTCCTCAGATCAACATTGATGGCGAAGTGGAGACACTGATTACTGCCTTAGTTTTTGGAGATTAATGGTGAATTAATAGGCAAAATGGATCAGTTTTTGTAACTACGTGTAGACTAGGTTTTGATTGTAAATTTTGCAATTTGATTTGATGGGTCTTGTTTTCTTAGGTGATAAACAGAAACCATGTTTCAAGATTATTGTATTTAATATTCTGGATTTCTGTTTTTTGGGTCACTTCTGCTTAATTTATCTTCAATGTTGCTCAAAGATTAAGGTCTTATGTAAGAGGAATAGGTACTATTGAGTTTATTTTGTTATTACTTGTTCGATTCTTTTGATTTGGTTGTTGGTATTGGTTTTGCTGTAATGTTTAAGTTATTTTGAGTTCAGCTTTTGGTGATTATACTTAATAAATGCCTTAATTGTGTGTTGTGGTTGTTGATTAGTTGAAATCACAATGTCACATATATTTATAGTTGACTCTAGATAATGAAGAAGTACATGTCAATTTCTTTTTCATTTGAGTTGATATGATTTGTTAGGATTTACTTGTGAATCCAATGCCAAAGGAAAGTGTTGCCTTATGGCTTTGCTGATACTAATTATATTGGATGAGTGTTAAGGAAATGGCCATTCAATCAGAATTTAAAAAGAAAAAGAACTTGTATTTGCTAGATTTGCTTTCTTGGTTCAATATTCATTGATGTAGTGTTAAGAAATCTGAAGCTTTCATCCTTTATTTAATTTGCATGGGTGATTATACCAAACATAATTAATTAGAATTGTGAAAAGAGCAACCATGTACACATGGCTAGATTTTGGTGATCCTATTTAATATATGATAGATGTGGATTGGTATTTTCCATCAATTTATGTTGTTTATTTTAATGATAATTTTGTAGATGATGATATAATAAACAATATCAGTAATGGTGTGTTTATGGCGGTACCATTAACGGTGTTCTTGTTGATAATATTAGTTGAGTGCAAAAAAAAAACATAGAAGACGCCCATGAAAAGAAAATTATTTATTATAAACTATAATGATACAATTAAATACAATGTTAACCTTATCATAAAAAGAGATGCTTGAGAGTTATAATGATACAACAACAAATATTGATGAATCAAGTGTGAGGTTTAAAATCCATTACTTTAGAAGTCAATGAAAAAGAAATGATGTGTCAATTGTTGATGCGAACCAGCCCAGAATTACCAGCAAGGACTTATGGGTTGGCTTTTCCTTTTTGTTTCTAAGATTAAGGGGCTGGATGGAAGAGAATAAATAAACCTTATGGACTTCATTTAATTTAGTTAGCTACATCCCAAGGCTTGTCTGGGCTTAATTAAGACTTTGTTTTCAGCTAGGATCCAGGGCTTGTTTGGATTAAGTCATGAGCTTTTCAATTAAGAATTTTGGGTCAGTTTTGAGTGGACCTCTTTTAAGTCCACATAAAAGGTCCATTAGGGTTACTTTTTTAAGAACTATTTAAACTCATGTAACCCTAATTTTAGCATCCATTGATTAATTTTAATTCTAAACTTTTCAGTTTATGTGTGAGAGTAATTCTTACATTCTTTACTTCTTGAAAGAAATGAATTTGACTTATCAAAGATTAACTGGCTTTGTGGCGTCATTCTACTCATTCCAATAGTGCTGGTGCCTTGGGGCAGGTTTCCATCCTATCACACTCCTATCTGATGTGAACCTCGTGATCACGTGGTCACGCAACCCACAACTAAGAATGAGATAAGATCCCGGAAAGCCGAAATAAGGTATGATATGAGTGTTACAAAATGGAAACCTGTCCCAAGGCACCAACACTATTGGAATGAGTAGAATGACACCACGAAGCCAGTTAATCTTCGATAAGTCAGATTCAGTTCGTTCAAGAACTAAAGATTGCAAGAATCACTCTCACACATAAACTGAAAAGTTCAGAATGAAGGCTGCTGAAGTAAGGGTTACATGAGTTTATATAGTTCTTAAAAGTAACCCTAATGGACCTCTTATGTGGACTTAAATGAGGTCCACTAAAAACTGACCCAAAATCCAAAATTAAAAAGCCCATTACTTAATCCAAGAAAGCCTTGGATCCTATCTGAAAACAAAGTCTTAATTAAACCCAAACAAGCCTTCGGCTGTAGCTAACTAACTTAAATAAAGCCTATAAGGTCTATTTATTCTCTTCCATCCAGCCTATCAATCCCATGTTTCCATGTTGTAGTAGGATTCTTTTGGATCTTTTTGTTGTCCTAACTTCATGGACCAAATAAGGTTGTATTGGACCCCTCCTGCACATGGATAAGATGTATTAAGGTCTCCTCTTTATACTCCAATGGTCCTTGCAATTCTGACCGGATTGAAACCTTCAAGACCAATGCATTTATTGCCTTTGTCCTAAACCGCATGATTGGACCATTTGGAACATGTAATGGGTCCTTGCTGGTATTTTTGGGCTGGTCCGCATCATAAAGGGTATAAACACACACACACACACACACACACACACAGATATATATATATAAATGTGTCCCAAATTTACTATATGAATCCACAATAAAGATTAGTATTGATATCTTTGTTGTTAACAATGATTGCAATGTTCAGGTAGCTGAATTGGCTAAGGTGCGCGAGATTAATAGAAAGGGCATCCCACTCATCAAATTTTTATTTTGCCAACACTAAAAAAATGTATTATTATACATTGTCGTGAACTACGACAAATATGTTGAGGTAGCTGAGTTGGTCTAAAGTTGTGCCATTAAGGCTGTCTTCTGCGAGGCGTTGGTTTGAATCCCACTCTCCGTGTATTGTTTTCATTTCTTCCTTTTTGTTACATTTTTTTCCAATTAATTTTTTTTGGTGTTTATTTTTTTTCCTTTTACACTTATATATATATAAGGAGAGATTGTTGTTGCATGCGAGCTTATCCATACAAAATTCAGGTTGAAGATTGTTGTTGCATCGATGACACTACATAACTACATTAGAAGGAGATCGCAAGATAATATTTTTTGTTTAATATGATCATAATCTTATATCCTAGATAATTTTTTACCAGATATTATAGCGCGCGAAAATAGTCAGGGATTGCAAAGACCTTCACATATAGATAGTGTTCATGATGATATTGCAAATAGTTTGATGAGATAATAAAAAGAAGTGTTTATTTTACGTGAATTATTCCTTATATAATGAAATTGTGATTATTAATACAATATGTGTGTGTGTGTGTCTATGCTCTTTAAAGTGATTTCACAAGTTAAAAATAATATGAAAAACATGATAACCAAACACACAAAACTGCTTTTTTTCAACGTCCAACTCAACTACAGTTTTAGAGTGTGTTTGACATTACTTTTGTTTTTGCGATTGAGGTTGAAAAAAAGCACTTTAAAAAAACGCTTTTACTACGGTTCAAAATAAATCGTGAAGTGTTTGGTTAAAACTGTGGTTGAGTTGGAGGTTGAAAAAAAGCACTTTTAAGTGTTTGGTTACCAAGCTTTTCATATTGCTTTTAACTTGTGAAATTACTTCAAAGGGCATAGACATATATTGCTTTTAATCTTTTGTTTTCTTTTTTTAAGTTGATTTATATAATATTATTTCATGCTCTTAAGTTAAAACATGTTGAAATTTGGGTCATTGATTTTTTAGCCATCGAAATCTATTATAATAAGTGTTATATTTTTTGTTCAGACAAACAACACGTTGTCCACTGCCTTAAAAAATCCAAAGAAGTGTGAAGGCCTAGTAGAGATACCTCATCTTGCAAGCCCAAGATTGCATGACTCATTCTTGATTCTCTAGGCCACCCTCTTCTCTTTTTCTTTTTTGTTATAGTTTTTTTTTTATATCTTAACCAATATAAATAAATTATTGTAATGATTATGCGCATTTCTCACAATTCAGAAATTGCACTCCTCTAACCCGTCAACACGATGACGACGACATTTCCATCCTCCCTCGCGAAACACAAGCAATACCTCTCCTTCATGATCCATGAATTTAAAACACTAGATCCTCTTCTCAATATCATATCTAAAATAAAACTTCCCATTTCCCTTCACTTTCCCACAATAACTAAAAACCACATTTTCCCGGAAAATAATCCAAAAATATCACATAGATGGGGAGCAAAGATGGGGAGGACGAAAGAGTAGTGAGGGACGGGAGGTGCAGGGTGTGGAGGCGTTTTGTGAAGGGACGGGAGTTGTGGGTAGTTACAGAAGAGAGAAAAGGGAGAGATAGGGAGGTGCATGTTGACTTTTTTTTTTCAATAGTAATTTTTTATATTTGAATGTTGAATCGCCGTATCTATATATTTATCAAATTGGAATCACAAACATAGAAGCATAATTTTTTCAGCTTCTCACAAAACGCTGTTTTCTTAAATATTTATGTGGGTCCCATGTCAATATTCCACGATGCAAACTTTACCAAACACTCACACTCATAAGTTGATTTGGAAATGTGAATGACATTCCAATGTCAAATGGGTACTTAACCAAACACTTCACTGATTATTTTGAATTGTAGTAAAAATATTTTTTTAAATTATTTTTTTAAACTTCAACCAAAAAAACAAAAATAATACCAAACATACTAAGGTAGCTTTTGGGAATTTAATATATTTTTATAAATAGTTTGATATAGTAATAAAAAAATAGTTTGATATATTTTTAACCAAATAACTATTATTACATAATAAAATACTACACGCGGCAGAGACGCTGGCCCCCTTTCTATCTTAAAAAATTCAAAATCCACTACAGCATCACAACAGTCCTTCAGTTTTACTCCACTCTTCTTCTTCTTCTTCTTCTTCTTCTATCTCTCTCTCTCTCCATTTTTAACATTTACACAACTTGAATATATATATATATATATATATATTATATATATTCTATATATATATATATATAGAGCGGGGGAGGGTGTGTGTGATATGAACAACGGAATGGGAAGGCAGAGATCTCATCATCAAAGACAATACTCATCTTCTGATAATAGCAACGGAATGTTTTTGGAAAATGGAAGATGGCTTCAATCTGCTGGTCTTCAGCACCTCCAGAATAGCAACTCTTCTTCCTCATCTATACCTCCTCTTCAGGTTCTTTTTTTTGGACCAGATCTTTTAATTTCTTTTCTTTTTATAGTTTTCCTAAGCTCTTATGGATGCTTGGACTGTTTTTTTTTTTTTTTGGTTTTTGAAAATGGAGTATAAAACTTGAATCTTAGTGTTTTGTTAAGTGTTATAGGTTTCTCGACTTCACCAAGTCAGAAAACTGGATTTTTTTTCTTTTTTGCTTTTGATCGGGAGTTGACTATAATTTGTTTGGCGGAATGAAAAGTACAGATCTAATACTTTTGTTTTCTTTGAAAAATGCAAGTAAAGCAAAGAAAATGTGGCGGAACAAAAAAAAAGTTGTTTTTTAAAATTTATAGTTTTTTCCTTATATCACGGGATAATTTTATTATTTATTGGATGCTGCTGTAGCTCAAGCGGCTGATTGCGATATTTATGGTGAAACTGAATGCAGGACTATAATTTCTATGGTGGTGGTGGAGGAGGAGGAGAGCAGGCCTTGCGAATGTATCGCAATGCGCAAAGCAGTTTTAATAGGGGAAATGAATATTATTCAGAACCAACAACACCTCCAGTTAGTTCAAGACCATCGAGCCAGAGGAAGAATGGCGAGGACTCTTCAAATGATTTCAGTCCTGGCCTCTTAGATCTGCATTCTTTTGATACCGAGTTGCTTCCCGAGGTGGGTTATCTTTCCTTTTGCTGTGAATTAGTAGAAATTTGGTTTTGGATAATCTAGTGATTATACATTAATGTCGCATCCAACAATTGGGTCCATCCATATACCGATAATTCGAAGTTCTATCTTTGCCATATTGCTTAAATGTTGTTTTAGAAGTGAAATGCATTCAAGCTTGATTTTGTGCATTGGTATCAAAATCTTTTGCTCTGAGAACCTACACTCTAGCTACTTTCAAATTTATAACTGCTTCTAAAAGATTTTCTGGTTTTTGTGCTTTGTAGCCAATGAAGAACATCTTGTCTTGATCCATAAAGACATTTGAATCCCAAGCTCTTATGGATGCTTGCTTTATTGATATGTCTCATGTCATTAAGAACTTTTTTTTGCATGTTAGGATATGGAACTAGTTTCCGAATAACATAGCAGAGCTTTTGGTCTTCGAAACTGGTGGTTCATTTATAATTAAACAAATTGCATCGCATGCTTTTCTGTGGTTTTACGAAAATATAAAATACCATTCTAACTTTCTTTTTAAAATAAAAAGGTCTAATTTATTTGTCGACATGCACACAAGCTTTTGAAAAGACATGCACACAAGCTTTTGAAAAGAAATGGAAGGTAGGATACATTATTGCTTCAAGAAATAATGATACCATGGTGTCAGCTCTTTAGAAGTTCATCTCATTGTCATAAAGTGTAAATTTAGAGAAAAGATTTGTATTTTTTGTATCTTTATTCATCATATAAATAAATGTATATATACATTCTATGTTGGTGGTCTATCTAAGGTAAGTCTTCTATATTTACATCCTCTAATCAAGTTTATAATCGATACATGAATAAGGTAAGTCAACTAATTGATTTTGTTTCTGTAACACTCCCCCTCAAGCTGGAGCATAAATGTTAATCATGCCCAACTTGTTACAAAAATATTCAATCCAAATTCCATTTAATGCCTTTGTGAAAATATCTCCCAATTGTTCTCCCGTCTTCACATAGCTTGTAGAATTAAAGTTTTCTTGGCTCTTTTCACGAATAAAGTTACAATCTACTTCAATATGTTTAGTTCTCTCATGATACACTGGATTTGAGGCAATATGAATAACTGCCTAGTTGTCGCACCAAAGTTTTGCTGGCATGGGAGTTTTTATCCCAATCTCAGTTAAAAAGTGATATACCCACATAATTTCACACGTGGCTTGCGCCATGACTCTATATTCCGACTCTGCACTAGATCGAGAGACCACATTCTGTTTCTTGCTCTTCCAAGATATAAGATTCCCACCGACAAAGACACAAGATATAAGATTCTGTTTCTGGATTATCAAAAGGATCACCATCGTCTTTTGTTAAATGTTCATTGGGGATCATTGGTGTGTTGCATTGCTTAGCTTCCATCTTTCCAGTTTCTGTGAGCAAGTCAGGACTTATTTCTTCTGTGACAAGAAAATTCCTTTTTTGCTTCTTGATACTTTTACTCCCAAGAAATATTTTAGCTCTCCCAAGTTCTTTGTGTGAAATTTGGAATGCATAAACAATTTTAAAGAAGAAATTCCTGCACAATCATTTCCTGTAATGACAATATCATCAACATAAACAACAAGAATAATACATTTTTCTAGTTGTCTATAAAAAACTGAACGATCAACTTTGCTTTTGTTCATCCCAAATTCTTGAATCACCTCGCTGAACTTGCCAAACCAAGCTCAGGGACTCTGTTTCAATCCATAAAGAGATTTTCTGAGATGACACACTTTTCCATACTCCCCCTGAGCAACAAACCCAGGTGGTTGCTCCATATACACTTCTTCATGGAGATCTCCATGGAGAAATGCATTTTTGATATCTAGCTGGTGCAGGAGCTAGTGTTGAGAAGCAACCATTGATATAATCAGGCGGACGAAAGCAAGTTTGGCTACCAGGGAGAAAGTATCTGAATAGTCTACCCCATAAGTTTGAGCATAGCTTTTAGCTACAAGTCTGGCTTTTAGTTGTGCCACGGATCCATCAGGATTGACTTTGATTGCAAAGACCCATTTACAACCTACAACTTTCTTTTTGGTAAATCCACTAGATTCCATGTGTGATTGACCTCCAGAGCTTGGATCTCCTCGAGCATTGTAGTATTCCAGCCCGGGTGATTTAGGGCTTCCTTGACAGTTTTGGGAATAGGAATAGAATCTAAAGAGGCAACAAAGGCACTCGAGGAAGGAGACAAGTGATCATAAGAAACAAAATTAGCAATGGAGTAAATGGACTTGCATTGATGTTTACCTTTACGGAGACCAATGGGAAGGTCAAGGTCACAAGGAGGATTAGATAACAAAGGAGTCGGTGCTGGACATGTATCTGTTGTCTCCTGACGCCTAGAGTATACCTGAACAATAGGTGGTCGAGCTAGAGTAGGCGGTACGTCCACACCATCGTGTGGTGGCCTAGAAGAATCAATGAGAGTATTTGGGATAGTGACTTGATATATGAGCCAATTTTCATCCTCCCCCTCATTGTCAGAATTTGGGGTTGAAGATTGAAAAAAAGAATCCTCTAAAAATACCACATCAATCGAGACCACATACTTCAGGGCTTTAGGATTAGTCACAGATGGCCTTACATTTCGAACTTAGCAAATGCTTCCAAAAATATGTGGTTCAACTGAAAATAGAGATTTCTTTGGAAACAATATACTATATGGAATTTGATCATTGAGTACCATAGATGGCATGCGATTAATTAGAAAGCAAGTAGTAGAAATTGCATCAACCCAAAATTGTTTAGGAACCTTCATCTGGAACAAGAGTGCCCTAGCTGTTTCTAGTAAATGTCTGTTCTTTCTTTCAGCAACATCATTTTGAGAGGGGGTATCCACACAAGAGGACTGATGAAGAATTCCATGTTGAGTCAGATAAGTCTGAAATGAGTTAGACATATATTCTTTGCCATTGTCACTTTGCAATATTTGGACAGAAACATTAAACTGTGTTTTAATCTCGGCATAAAATGCACAAAAATGAGAGAAAACTTCAGAATGATTTTTCATAAAATAAATCCAAGTCATTCGAGAAAAATATCCACAAATGTACAAAATATCGTAATCCAGCTTTTGAGGTAACAATACAAGGTCCCCAAACATCAGAATGTACTAACTCAAAAATAGATTCAGTTCTTTTGTTAATTCTTGGTCTTAACAAACTACGATATTGATTTGCAAAATGACATGACTCACAATTAAACGAAGGTAAATTATGAAATTGAGGACATAACTTCTTTAATATTCGTAAAGAAGGATGTCCCAAATGACAATGAGCTTCAACTGAGGAGAGGATGCTAGAACAAGCAAATGATCGAGGTACCCATGCATTAAGAATGTAAAGACCATCAAATACATGTCCATTACGAATAATCTTCTTCGTCATATGATCCTGAAATATGTAATAGTCGGAGAAGAATAGGGTACAACAATTAACGTCTTTGGTAAGTTTGCTAACTGATATCAAGTTAAAAGCAAGCTTAGGTAAACCTAGAACAGATGACAAAGTGATATAAGATGTTGGTTTTACAGTCCCAAAACCCACAAATTTTGAGGTTGACCCATCAACAATAGTAACAAAAGAAGGGACTAAATGTGATTCAAAATTAGAGAATGTTTCAGGGTTACCTGTCATATGATCAGTGACACCTGAATCAATTACCCAATCGTTTGAAGAGGAGATAAGGCATGTTTTACCTGTCTTAGTAGGAGCAATATTTGGAGTAGAAATCTTCAATGAATCTTGATACAGAGAAAATTTTGCAAAGTCATCAGTTGAGACCATGATTGTCTTATCAGATAACCTGGAAGAGGTACTAGAGGTGGTAATGACATTAGCAAATTGATTTCTTTGATTACGATTTTATAATTTCTTGTAGAATTTCTTGGTATGGACCGGTTCATGATAGTAATAGCAAAACAATGTTGTTTGAATCATTGGTATAACTATCAAGAGTCCTGCTTCCTCCCCTAATGTTTAATTTCCTCCCAGTGTCATTCCTTCTTCCTTTGGCAAGAATAACATTATTGATATGTTGGATAGAAAGTGTACTTTCAGTACGCAAATTTCTACTAAAAACTTCTTGAAGTGAGCCAATCTCAGGATTGGAAAGAATTTGTGATTTAACAGCCTTAAGTTCTAATGGAAGACCAACTAAAAACTCATTGCTGCCATTTTCTCTCTCTGATTCTGTTGCACCTTAATATCAGTATTGAAAGGTAAGAGTACATTCAACTCCTCATAAGTTTTCTTAAAATCCATAAAATAAGTGGTTAGGGATTTGGCCTCCTTTTCAGCCCGATAGAAGGCTTTGCACACATCATACATCCGAGACATATTACCTTTACCAGAATATAAAAACTCCAGATAATCCATTAATTCTTTAACAAACTCACAATGGTTAAGCAACCCAACAATTTCACTATCAATAGAATTCCTAATTTGTAGAAATAAATGTGCATCATCCCTCATTCAAGGTTTTTTCTTAGTTTCATCATCAGGGGGTTCCTTACACAGGTGGTCATCTTTTTCCACACTACGCAAATAAACTCTAATTGTCTTGCTCCATTCCAAATAATTAGTGCCGTTTAGTTTATGATAAGTTATTTTGGACATTGTTGGCACTATTTCAGTTATAAAGGCTCTGTTAGCAGTCATTTTAACAACTGCTATTCAATCTCAGCAAAATAATTCTAGCAACAATATTCAAAATAATTCCAGCAGCAATATTCAATCTCAGAAAAATAACTCCAGCAACAATATTTAATCTCAACAAAAATAATTCTAGTAGCAATATTCAAACTCAGCAGCAAACCAGACACAACTGATCCCAAAAATTGAATTTTTAGTAACACGAATCAGAGAACAAGTCAAAGAATAGAACCTGCCAATTTGATTTTAATTTCTAACTGTCACATGATATTTCTTTCTCCACAAACCCAACTGATCTGCCAATTTGCTTTTAATTTTTGAAACTCCCTTCTCTCTACTCGTCCAACAGAAACCTGCTTTCCTTCCTGCCTTCAATTTTTTTTTTCAAAAATGGCAACACCAAACGTCGAAACCACTTCGGAGCTCAGAGAAGTGCTGAAATCCATGGGGTCTTCCTACACAAAGGAGGACCTTCGTCGCGTGATATTTCTTCTTGGTGTCAATTTGATTTTGATTTCTGAAACCAATTGTCACGGTGATCAATGTTTTTCCTCAAGCTCCACCTCTCAGTCCCTCAACTGGTAAGCTGATATTTCTTCTCAGCAAACCCAGTTGATCTGCAGTTGATCGAGACTCTGGAGTGCCACCTGAGAATAGCCGAAAAGAGATGGGAGACCTTGGAAAGTCCGATCGATGAACAAACAAGTGGATCTGTGGCGCAATGGTAGCGCGTTTGACTCCGGATCGGAAGAATCTCAAAGCTTTGATTGACGCGTGAGACTTATGTGCAGCTTCATTTGGCCACTCGAACTTTGTGTATCTGGCCGAAATCACGAGTGCGTTCCTCCCTGGGTCGGAGGTGACGCAATCCAGAAAAAAAATACCACGTTACTGTTCCTAATCTCTAGGAACAAAACCCAAAACCCAGAAATTTCTTTGAGCCAACCGTGGCTCTGATACCATGTAATTTCAGAGAAAAGATTTGTATTTCCTGTATATTACTCATCATATAAACACATGTATATATACATTCTATACAGGTCTATCTAAGGTAAGTCTTCTATATTTACATCCTCTAATAACCTATAATCGATACATGAATAAGGTAAGTCAACTAATTGATTTTGTTTCTGTAACATAAAGTAATCATTGCTCCTTAATGTTGAATATGTGATTTGGGATTTCATATTGCGATCGAGTGTTATGACTTTGCATCCATATTTATGCTAAGTTTTCACGTATTTTGATGATAGTTACAAGCTCCAGGACTCTATGATGGATCTTCTCTGTTTCATCCTATTCGAGGAAGAAGCTTTGATGACTCTGACCCCTACATTTCAAGCAACAAACAAACTGGTAGAGCTCCTGGCTTGCCTGATAACAACTTCCTGAAAAGCTTTGCTGCAGACAAAGAGAAGACAAGTTCTGTTGCAAAGATCAAAGTTGTGGTACGCTTTTCTTTCCTTTTTCATATAGTTTACATCTATTTGTTAGTTGCTCCTTACTTTGTCCTAAGTACAATGCTTACCCAGCTTAGTGAACTTAGGTAATTTGCACTGAATTTCATTGATTAGAGTGACTTCATTTGCTAGCAACATTTTGGCACAACATCCGCCTTGTATGAATGTCTTTAAGTCTATAATATTGTTATTACAAGTGAATTCTTTTAATGTAGGTGCGCAAGAGACCATTGAACAAAAAGGAACTGGCGAAAAATGAAGAGGATATTATAGACACACTCTCCAATTCTCTGACAGTTCATGAGACTAAATTAAAGGTAATTGTTATATCACTTGTTAAAGAAGTCAAATAGAAATAATTTAAATCACTGGCTGCTGATCAAGGACATCTATTTGTTGATTAAATCACTGAACACATTTTAGAAGTAGATATTAGACACATGAAACAACATGAAGGGTGGTTCAAATGTAATCCTAATGGCCATGCTTCTCATTAATGATTACTAGACTTTATCTGCAGGAAACTTGATTTGCCCATTTTTATTCAATTTGATGCTTTGCTACTATTGTTTATTGATTTTTAATCAAAGCTTTCTTGAGATTTTTATAGTTTTATCCTTTGAAGGGCTACTTGGTAGTAATTGTGGGTATTGATATACTACAGGTTGACTTAACAGAATATGTTGAGAAGCATGAATTTGTGTTTGATGCAGTGCTCAATGAGGAGGTCTCTAATGATGAAGTGAGTATATTTTACTTCATAATGTACTTAGTGTTTCTAGATAATGCTAGTGTTTTTTTATAGCTTATGCAAAATTATCTCCTCTCTTTAGGTTTATCGTGAGACAGTGGAGCCCATAGTTCCCATAATTTTTCAACGGGTCAAAGCAACTTGCTTTGCATATGGGCAAACAGGTGATTTGTTGTCTGTGCAATATAAGATAGATGCTTTCTACATGCTTGCTTTTGGATTTTTTTTAACTTAATAATTCTATCTTGTCTTTTATTTTGGATTTTTTTTTTGCATTTTTGTAACTTACAGAAGGCATTAGATCACACACGTGCGCGCATGCACACACCGGGAGTGTATACCATAATAATGTGATTTCATGCTGAGAACAAATGTTTTCTGGACCTGTTTTTGAAATGCACAACTTAGATGTATTTTATGCCCTCTTTATCCATCCAACATCATTATGCATGTTCTTTTGTTGCTTTATGCATTTTTCTCTGTGTAGCTTTCTCACATCATAATGATTCTATTAATATTAAAATTCATGACGTTCAATATTATTTTTAACCTTGTTAGTTTATGAGAAACCTCAAATGATTCAATAGACTAGATTGTTGTTGTAAAACCAACTTATTTTTTTTGTCCTTCTTCAGGAAGTGGAAAAACCTATACTATGAAGCCTTTACCACTCAAAGCGTCACGGGATATTTTGAGGTTGATGCATCATACTTACAGGAGCCAAGGGTTTCAGCTATTTGTGAGCTTCTTTGAAATTTATGGTGGAAAACTATTTGATCTCCTGAGTGATCGGAAGTTAGTTGGCCTAGTCCTTGTCTTTTATGTAGTTATCACTTGGTCTCTGAATTGGCTGAATTTGAGATGTCTCTTTGTGCAGAAAACTCTGTATGAGAGAGGATGGTAAGCAACAAGTATGCATTGTGGGTTTGCAAGAGTACAAAGTATCAGATGTGGAGATAATTAAAGACCTCATTGAGAAGGGAAATGCCTCAAGAAGTACTGGCACAACTGGTGCAAATGAAGAATCCTCCCGTTCACATGCCATACTCCAGCTTGCTATCAAGAAATCAGTTGATAGCAATGAATCAAAGCCTCCTCGCCTTGTTGGAAAGCTCTCCTTCATAGATCTTGCAGGAAGTGAACGTGGTGCAGATACTACAGATAATGATAAACAAACGAGGTATGTCTACTACCTAATCTTTGTGGTCATTTTTGCCACTATTAGCAACTGCTAATTTAAGGTTTTTGTGGAAAATTGTGTAATTCTCATTATGCTTCTGCATAGAACTTAGAATATATACAACATCTAAATTTCTAATTTAGGATACTAATTAACTATACATGAATAACTATTATTTCTAGATCCTAACTTATAGGAGAGTATATTTGACATTCCTTTTATATTTCCTAAGAATCCGCCCTTGTTTAATTCATTCAATACTTCCCCTCAAGCTAGATGGAAGAGATCTTTCATTCCAAGCTTGTCTAGTGTGTTCTTGAATGTAAGATTCTGAACTCCTTTAGTGAGTATATCTGCAAGTTCTCCTGTAGACACATAAGGGGTGCATATCAATCCACTCTATTTTATCCTTGATGTAGTGTCTGTCAACCTCCACATGCTTAGTTCTGTCATGTTGTACTAAATTTTGTGCTATTGATATATCAAACTTGTTGTCATAGTACAACTTCATTGGTCCTTCCCACCTGATTCTTAAGTCTTCTAGAATGATCTTCATCCATGATAACTTACAAATTCCAAGTGCTATTCCCTGAAATTCTGCCTCTGCACTTTTCTTGAAACAACATTCTGCTTTTTACTCCATGTCACCAAATTCCCCCTAGGAGTGTACAATAACCTTAGGTTGACCTTCTATCTGTTATGACTCCTGCATAGTCTACATCCGTGTAGCATTCTAGTTGTAGCTTGCCATGCTTTTTTATACAAAATTTCCTTTCCGGGAGTAGTCTTCAAATATCTTAGAAGTCTGTATGCTGCCTGAAGGTGTGATTCCTTTGGATTGTGCACAAACTGACTCCCTACACTAACAGCATAAGCAATGTCAGGTCTAGTGTAAACTAAGTAGATCAGCTTACCAACTAACCTTTGGTATTGGGCTTTGTCATTCGTGGTCCCCTCTTCATCATTGTCAAGTCTGTGCTTTAGGCCAATCGGTGTGTCTGTACTCCACCATTCTTGTTTCATTTAGAAGATCCAAGATGTATTTCTACTGGGAGATAAAAATCTCCTCATCTGAATGGGCCACTTCGATACCAAGGTCCCGTTTTTTTGCTGGAAAGTATTTTCTTTTTGGAAAGTGAATTCCGGGGAAAGTGAATTCCTGGAAAACGAATTCCGATGTTTGACAGTGTTATGGAAAATGAACTAGAAAACATTTTCCAGTGTTTGTATTACCGAAAATGAACTAGAAAATAATTTATTAATAAATTAATTTTTTTTCAAGTTTATTAAAATAATGAGGAACAAATCTTACAAATTCAAAAGTTGAATGAGAATGAAATTGAAAAAAAATATAATTTCATAAATTATCTCAAATAAAATAAATAATAATAAAAATAATAGAGATCAAATCTAAAAAATTAAAAAAATGAAAGGTGAATAAATTAAAATAATAATAATTAACATTTCATAAATTATTTGAAATAAAATAAGTAACAATAAAAAAAATAATGACCAAATTTGATAGATAAAAAATTTCAATAAAAAATGATAAGAAAAAAACAAATAGCAATTATAAAAATAAGGACCAAAATTAATATAAAAAATAAATTTTAAGAGATGGAATTGAAAAATAAATATTCAAAACAAATTATATATAGCAATCAAAAGTTTGAGGATCAAATTTAATATAATCAGCAAATAATAACATTTCTAAATTTTTCACAATTTTCGGGAAGTGTTTTCCGCCCAAATTTTCTGGAAAACACTTTTTTGAAAACCAAGCCAAATTTGTTTTTGACTGGAAAGTGTTTTTCGTTGATCAACTTTTCTAATAGCAAACAAACACAGGAAAGTTTGGAAAGTGGTTCTCGGAAACCACTTTCCTTGAAACAAACAAGGCCCAAGAAAGTATTTTATCCTTCCCAGTTCTTTGATGTCAATTTCTGCATACAATCTCTTCCTTAGCTTGTCCCTTTCCATATGATAATCTCTTGTTATGATAATGTCATCCACATAGACAATTAAAATGATTACTTCCCCTGAATTAGAGTGTTTGATGAACAATGTATGATCTCCTTGACACTATTGGTATTCCATAAGTATCTTAGTGCACTCTCTTTAGTAATTGGCTGATAGATATTTGGAGAGAGTTCATTAAGAGTAGGAGAGATTTCATTACATTGTTTAGGTTTAGATTCTTGGGCATGGAGAGGGGTCAATTCAGGTTGTTGTACTCTTCTTTTATACACCTGCAGTGGTTTGTTAGCAATAGTAGTTTCTCCTAGTGGATTTGTAGTGTTTGGGGACTCATTTGGGACTCTCATATTTGTGAAATTGATGTTGGAGACTCGTGTTTGTAACATAGAAGATGATGATTGCTATCTAGATGAAATAGGAAATGAAAACATGTCATCCATAGAGAAAACAATAGCCTTTTCTTCTATATTTTCCTCCTCCTGAAGAGAAGAGGTGCTGAAATAAGACTGATTTTCATTGAAACTAACATCTTTTGACACAGAATTGTTTTTAGAAGGATGATAACATTTGTAACCTTTTTGTGTGATAGAATATCCTATAAAAATGCATTTAAGAGCCCTAGCATCCAGTTTATTCCTTAGATGTTTGTGAATTTGGACATAGGAGACACATCCAAAGATCCTAGGAGGGAGTTTTGAATAAAACATATTTGTTGGAAAGAATTTTAATAAATATTTTAAAGGACTCTTAAAGCCAATCACTCTTAAAGGTATTCTATTTATTAAACAGGTGGCTGGTAACACTGCTTCTCCCCAATAATTCTTTGGGACCTTATGTTGACAAAGTAAAGCTCTAGCAGTTTCAAGTAAATGCATATTCTTCCTCTCGGCAAAACCATTATGTTGGGGAGTGTTTACACAAGATGATTGATGGATAATTCCTTTGTCAAAATATTGTGACAGATATTGATTAAAGTAGTCTCTAGCATTATCAGTCCTAAATCCCTTAATGTAAACCCCAAACTGTTTCTTTATCATTGCTGTAAAGTTTAGCAAAATGTGCCTTACATCAGATTTTCTTTTAATTAGATAAACCCAAGTCATTTTGGTGCAATCATCAATAAATGTTACAAAACCTTTTGCTCCTGAAATATTTGGAATGTGATATGATCCTCATATATCAGAATGAATTATGGAAAAAGGAGACATGGATCTTGATTCACTTGAAGGAAAAGGCACTCTATGGTGCTTTGCAAACTCACAAATTTCACAATTAAAGTTTTGAACATCAAGATTTTCAAATAATGATGGAAACATGTTCCCAAGAGTCTTAAAAGGTACATGTCCTAAATGACGATGATGATTCCAAACATTAACTTTATTTTAATATATTGAAATAAATGATAGGAAAGGAGAGTTACTACTGCTGCCTTGCATTTCAAGCATGTACAACCCATCCTTGACCCTAGCATGTCCAATCATCCTCGTTGTAGCTAGATCCTTAAACATGCAGCAATCGAAGAAGAAAGTTACACTTCAATTTATGTCTTTAATGAGTTTTCGAATAGACAGTAGATTTGTAGTGAGTTTAGGAACATGAAATACTCTTTTAAATGTAAAAGAGGGATTAAATGAAAGTGTTCCTTGTCCTGCAACTGAGATTGCAGACCCATCTACCACTATAATTCTCTTACTTTCATCACAGGGTTGATAGGATGTGAGGGCATCTGCAAAGGGGGTCATGTGATATGTTGCACCTGAGTCAATGATCTAGGTGCTGGAATGACTCTGGTTTGATGCACAAAGTGCACAAGAATTTTACCATTTTGAGCCAGATAGCATGACCTAGATGGTTTCTCCATGGTGTTGAGTAGGGATCTTAGGCTCTCAATCTCTTCCTTGTTAAGTCCTCTTACCTCTGGAGTGTGAGTTACTGAGGCTGTCTCTTTAGCATTAGCCAAGTGTGCATGTCCCCTTGACTGATTCCACCTGAATCCTCCATTGCCCCCCCATCCTTATTTGGGTTATCTCCTTTGTATGGCCTGTTTTCTTGTGGTAGTTACAGAACTGCTCTTCTTTAGAGATCTTTCTCTCTTCAATTTTTATTCCCTCTGTTTCATGTTTGGTTTCATTTCTGCCATGAGTTATCATCATAGCAGACTCTTTTGTGTGAGTGGCCTTCATCATCATTGTCCTCCCTTCTTTTGCCCTTATCAATGAGAAAATTTCATTGAGTGAGGGCATAAATTCCTTTTCGAGTATTTGGACTCTTATTTGATCAAATTCCATGTTTAGTCCTGCAAGGAATTCAAAAATTCTCTCTCTACATAATTTTTTAAAATTGTTGCATTATCACTGCACATACCATGTCAGCTTGGTCTTGATCTCATAGATTAAGGCAGCATCCTTGACTTTAGAATAGGTTTGTTTCACTGCATCCCACACATCTTTTGCTGTGTTTAGGAACATATAGGGTCTGCAGACTTCTGCCATTATAGAATTCCATAGCCATGACATAATCATGGAGTCTTCCTCATCCCACAAGGTAAACATTGGGTCTTCTTGGCTTGGAGGGTTTTTCATCAAATGGTTAATCTTTCTTCTTCCTTTGAGGAAGGTTTTTACTATCTGTGACCAATTCTAATAGTTTCTCTCATTCAGTCTATAGGAGATTGTTGATTCTGGAACCCTCCTGCTGTTTGGGTTTCTTTTGTAGTGTTTTC
Organism: Salix exigua; assembly: GCA_032356905.1. Taxonomy (NCBI): domain Eukaryota; kingdom Viridiplantae; phylum Streptophyta; class Magnoliopsida; order Malpighiales; family Salicaceae; genus Salix; species Salix exigua. The sequence goes on along the minus strand of CM063590.1, from coordinate 4,131,702 downwards.
TGACATGATTTTTGGTTTCAAGGTGGAAGAGAAGGTTGGATCTAGGGTTTTATGAGATAGGCTTTGATACCATGTGGAAAATTGTGTAATTCTCATTATGCTTCTGCATAGAACTTAGAATATATACAGCATCTACATTTCTAATTTAGGATACTAATTAACTATACATGAATAGCTATTATTTCTAGATCCTAACTTATAGAAGAGTATATTTGACATTCCTTTTATATTTCCTAAGAATCTGCCCTTGTTTAATTCATTCAATAGTTTCTATTTCCTATTCTAATAGTGAGGGACAAACTCTGTATAATGCATGTGGATCTCAGTGTACCTGTCAGAATTAGGATTAGGCATGGGATATTTTTCCACCTGCAGCTGGGCCATCATCTTAGGGTAGTAGAAATATATATTTTCACACTACACTGGACTGTCAAGGGAAGAAAGGGGGGGGGCGGGCGGGGGGGTCGAAATTTCCTGGGAAATAAAATTATTCCGGTGTGTATCAATTTTGTTACAAATTTGATATGAAATGTAAGGTAGTTTTTCTATTGTGTTTTACATGTGTACTCTTTCCCTTTCACCACGTAATGACTCCGCAGCTAAAAAATGATATCTATTTCATGGTGTTTGCATATCTAGCATGGAGTTCATGGTTTTCTTAATAGCTGATAATGACTCCGCAGCTAAAAAATGATATCTATTTCATGGTGTTTGCATATCTAGCATGGAGTTCATGGTTTTCTTAATAGCTGATGAATTTCGCTGGCAAAAATCAGAAATGGTCTCTCCATGTCCCTTTTTTTAATTTGGGTGGTGGGTGGGTGATTTGTTTAATTTGGTTGTTTCATATATACGGTGCAGGATGGAGGGTGCAGAAATCAACAAGAGTTTACTTGCATTAAAGGAGTGCATAAGGGCTCTTGACAATGACAAGAGTCATATTCCTTTCAGAGGAAGTTAACTGAGGTTCTAAGGGATTCTTTCGTTGGCAATTCACGCACTGTTATGATATCATGCATTTCACCAAGTTCAGGATCATGTGAACACACTCTAAACACCTTGAGATACGCTGACAGGTACATGAAATGATTTCAATTGCAAGGTGTTTATGGTATGATTTACTCTGCCATGAACCTTTTGTACTGAATTTGCTTTGTTTTATATCCAGAGTAAAGAGCCTTTCGAAAGGGAACACTTCTAAGAAGGATGTTGTATCCTCAGATTTAAACCTAAAGGAATCAACTACTGTTCCCTTGTCCTCAGTTTTACCAGTTGCATCTGTGTTTGAGGACGATGCAAATGATGCATGGGCTGAACAAGATGAGAGAGGTGAATTTGATGTGTCAGAAGAAGAATCATTTGAACAAGAGAAACCAATATGGGAGAATGGGAAGCTAGAGCCATGCAATCTTTCTATTTCGGAGGATAAAATACAGAAACCCAATGGTCAGACAAAGTGGAGGGATATGCCAAAAACAAATATTAAGAACTCACGTTCAGATGGTGACTTGAATGCATTGCTACAGGTGATTTAGAAAAGAATAATTATTAACGAATAAATTCTTTTGAATGTGCTGAAACCCAAATGTGCTAACATTAATTTTCTGATACATGCTCCCAGGAAGAGGAAGATATCGTCAATGCTCACAGAAAACAAGTGGAAGAGACTATGAACATTGTGAGAGAGGTTTGGCCAAAGCATTGTTAATTCATATTATTGTTGTTGTTGTCGTCCTGCTTGCATGCTTTTGTGAGAGCTGGGCTTTGAAGAGAAAGCATGTCCAAGAGCTTACATATAAATGTTATTTCCATATTTGCAGGAGATGAACCTGTTGGTTGAAGCAGATCAACCAGGAAACCAGCTCGACGGTTATGTTACTAGATTGAATGCCATTCTTTCTCAGAAGGCTGCAGGTATCCTCCAGTTACAGAATCGTCTGGCACACTTCCAGAAGCGTTTGAAGGAGCATAATGTTTTAGTTTCTTCTGGCTACTAGTCTCACGTGGAAGTGCATGCAGTTATTACTAAAGAATGCTTCTTTTATCACTGATTGCAAGATTACGCAGCTGTTATTTTTGAAGCATCACTAGAAATATGGCATCCATGCAGTAGTTCGCTGGATGGGATAGTCGCTGACCATCATGCATGTATGGTATTCTTCATGTGGTTTGAGGGGTTGGAGACTGAGAGATCTAGAAGGATCCCGTTGCTCCTTCACATGATACTACTGGCTTCCGTCTACAATTTTTGTTCCCATTTTTTTTTTATTCAACAAGTGCCATTGGCTTACGCCCATCTGGCATGCTTTTGTAAAGCTATGCAGCTGTGTAATTTGATTCATTAATTATATACTTCCTGCCTGCTCTTTGATGCTTGCATTAGCTTGTTTGACGTGGTGACAAAATCTGTTTGCACTAGTTTCATATTCCACCTTTTCAATCAAGCCCACTTTCTCGATGGTCGTCTCCACACTTGATGCGAAATTAGAGGATGAACATATTTGAATTCATAAGCAAGAAAGAGTGACTCTCAAGAAGGCTTTATTATAATAAATAAATAAAATTTGTTTCTTTCAGTTTATCAAAGTAATTGTATGAAAAGAACTCAGAATGAACATCATAAACAATATGATTATAATAAAATCATAAATTGAAGGTATAAAAAACATACTACAAAAATAGTTAATTTCTTACAAGTTCAATGAAGGGCTATAAGTATAACTTGCCTTGCTATATATAATAAAAAACATCTATAAAATCAATAGAAAACCAAAAACTAGAATAAATAATCTAGTCTGCAAATATCACTCGCTAAATAATTCCTTGAGCTACCGTCTTTTTCCAACCCACATAAGTAGAATAATAAGCTCGACATGATAAATCAAAAAGAGAAATAATCCTAACGAAACTAGAATATTAATGTAATTCTCACACTTATCTCAAGACCCTCTCATACTTTAATTCCTACATATTTTAACTCCATATAAAATAAGACGTCTAGAATATTTTTGATAAAATTTCAGTTCACTCCAACTATCAAATTAAATCCAAAACTATCTCTTTAATATTTTTGTCCCTTCTCAATGGACCAATCAACACCTGATGCGAATCAGCCCACAAACACCAACATCGACCCATTACAGGTTCCAAATGGTCCAATCACGCGGTCTAGGACAAAAGCATTGAAAGAGGCAATGAATGCATTGGTCTTGAAGGTTTCAACCCGGGCAGAATTGCAAGGACCGTTGGAGTATCAAGAGGAGACCTTAGTACATCTTATCCATGTGCAGGAGGGGTCCAATACAACCTTATTTGAGCCATGAAATTAAGACAACAAAAGGATCCAAAAGAGTCCTACTACAACATGGAAACATGGGATTGATGTGCTGGATGGAAGAGAATAAATAAACCTTATGGGCTTTATTTAAGTTAGTTAGCTACAGCCCAAGGCTTGTTTGGGCTTAATTAAGACTTTGTTTTCAGATAGGATCCAAGGCTTGCTTGGATTAAGTAATGGGCTCTTTAATTTAGGATTTTGGGTCAGTTTTCAATGGACCTCATTTAAGTCCATATAAGAGGTCCATTAGGGTTACTTTTAAGGACTATATAAACTCATGTAACCCTCATTTCAGCAGCCATTGATGAAACTTCATTCTGAACTCTTCAGTTTCTATGTAAGAGAGATTCTTGCATTCTTCAGTTCTTGAATGAACTGAATCTGACTTATCGAAGATTAACTGGCTTCGTGGCATCATTCTACTCATTCCAATAGTGCTGGTGCCTTGGGGCAGGTTTCCATTGTGTCACACTCCTATCAGACCTTCTTTTGACTTTCCGGGATCTTATCTCATTCTTGGTTGTGGGTTGCGTGACCACGTGATCACGAGGTTCGCATCAGGTGGTATCAGAGCTTGGCTCCGAAAAAAGGTCATATCATTCTGTTATTTTCGTGCTTTTTTTTTGTCTGTGTTCCTTGAAGTTTTCCAGTGTTTGTGTTCATCTCTTTGTTCTTCGTGTCAGTGTCATCTTCAAAAAAAAAAAAGTTATATTTCATCATTTTCTGTCAGCGTCATCTTAAAAAAAAAAAAAAGAGAGATAGAGGCATTAGTTGAAATCTTGCTGCAGAAAACACTAGTCTGGGGAAACACAAGCAAATCACATCGGAATTAGTTGTGTTTTCATATTGGGTCTATTGGGGATAAGATAGTATCATATATCAAATTTGGGCTTATTCTGATATTGATTTCTTGAGGGGTTATTTCGAAATTCATTTCTACTGCAGAAACACTACCTTAGTGAACACATAAAAACACCTTAGAATCCATTGAAACTTTATATTCTGTGTCTAGGGGTTGATATTGCATGATATATTACATTGGGGCTTATTTTGATATCGTATACTAAAGGTTTCAATTGGAGGTTCATTTCTGCCGCAAATTCACCACATAAGGTTTGTGTACCTAGAAGTACGAGAAAGGCCTATAAATTGAGTGCTATGTTTTACTTAGCACTAAAATACTAAATATTGATTTTGAGGTTGTTTCGAAATTGGTTGGTCTTGGTTTCAATTCTATTACGTAAAAATTGCGTAAGAGGTTAAATTCTGCTCAAGTCTCAACACATGATCCCTACTGTTTAATTTTGTCCAATTCTCTGTTTTCATTCTATTGTCAGCCATCTAGGAGTCAAGTAATTGTTTTCTCTAGTATTTGTTCTCTTTTATTTCGTGTCTTCGTATCGTCCACAATTCGTACGACTTTGCTTTACTACTCGCGAAATCATAATCGTAGTTTTGTTTTGCTTTGTTTTCAGTATTTTTATTGCTTCTTGAGTCTGGAATTCATAATTAGAGTGCGCTGCGAAGGCTACTAACTTTGATTTGTTGATTTTAGTTCTGAAAGAACCAAAAGACAGCAAGTTGTAAGGTAAAAGACGTAGTGAGCTTATTAGAGTGAAAAAAACCTTGATGTTTTTGTTGTGTGTGATACACGAGAGTTGTGAGGATATCTATATTTTTTTTTTGCTACTAACCAAATTTTGCAGATTCAAAGGATGTCTGAAAACAACGAATCAGGGACACAAAATGTTGACGTGGCGTTCCAATTACGAGCTATGGTCAACAACTTGAGTTGATATCGAGGGCATTCAAAGATCTGAAAGATGAGGTGAATTCAATAAAGCAACATAATAGTGGGGCTGATCGCCGAGGAAATACCGTCCATATGGCCGTACGGAATAACAGATCTGATTTTGAAGAGGATGTTGATGAAAACGCAGATATGGGCGAAGATAACTATGATTTTGCATCTATTGGCCAAGGAGTCAGGCCTGGACCGAGCAGAGCTAGGAGGAATGTGAATTTCCGTGGCATGGGGAATTATGAAGATATGGATTGGGACAACATCAAACTGAAAATTCCTAACTTTGAAGGTAAAAATGATCCCGAGGCTTATTTGGAGTGGGAGAAGAAAGTAGATTGGATTTTTGTTTGTCATAGTTATTCTGAACAAAAAAAATGAAATTGGTGATGATTGAGTTTACAGCGTATGCAATGATTTGGTGGGACCAAATTGTGATCGGTAGGAGGAGGAATGGGGAGCAACCCGTTCAGAGTTGGGGGGAGATGAAAGCGTTAATGAGGAGACGATTTGTGCCAAACCACTATTATAGAGACCTATACCTGAAGCTCCAAGGTTTGAATCAAGGCTATAAGACAGTAGATGAATATCACAGAGAGATGGAAATAGCAATGATTCGTGCCAATGTTGTTGAGGATAGAGAAGCCACCATGGCTAGATTTCTTAATGGGTTGAATCGTGACATTGCCAATGTGGTTGAGCTACATCACTATGTGGAGCTAGAGGACATGGTTCACATGGCTACGAAGGTAGAGAGACAACTCAGGAAGGGACATGTTCGGCCAGGATCTAATCCGGGTTCTTCATCATCGTGGAAAACGAATCTGAAGAGAGAGGGTACTGTCCAGCCAAGATCGTTTGTTTCTTCTAAAACTGAACGAACAACGGCTAAGGTTGATGTCCCTACTGGTACCAAAGGTAAATCTAAAACTCAACCTAAACGTACTCGTGATGTTAAATGTTTTAGGTGTCAAGGGCATGGGCATTATGCTTCAGAGTGTCCAAACAAGAGAATAATGATGATTAGAGATGATGGTGATATGGAATCTGAAAGTGACCAATCTGATTGCGAAGGCATGCCACCATTGGAGGATATTGATGAGGATGAGTTAGCATTACCGATTGCGGGTCCTTGGTTATAAGGCGCACACTTCAGGTTCAAGTCAAGGATGATGAGTCTCATCAACAAAGAGAGAATATCTTCCATACGCGCTGTTACGTATAAAGCAAGGTGTGTGGTTTAATTATTGATAGTGGAAGTTGTGTTAATGTTTGCAGTACCACCCTTGTTAGTAAACTGAATCTGAGAACTGTTAAGCATGCGAAACCATATAGATTGCAATGGCTGAAGGATAGTGGTGAAGTGAAAGTGACTAAGCAGGTTGTGGTCCTATTTTCGATTGGAAAGTATGTTGATGAAGTTCTGTGCGATGTGGTACCAATGCAAGCAAGTCACATCTTGTTGGGGAGGCCATGACAATATGATAGGAAGGCATTTCATGATGGGGTTAAGAATAGGTATACCATTGTAAAAGATGTGACTCTTGTACCTCTTACACCCAAACAGGTGTATGACGATCAAATAAAGCTAAAAAGAGAGCATGAGGCGATGGGGAGAGAAAATCAAGGTGAGGAACATGGGGAGAGAAAACCATCAGATTCGACCAGAACACAAACCTCTACAACCCCTTCAGCCACCCATCCAAACAAAAACAAATGTTTGGCCAACACTCCCAACAAATCAGACCATTCGACCACTCAAAAACACCCAAACCTGGCTGAGAGTGGAGGTAAGACAAGAGGAGAGAAGAAAGTCAAGAATAGTAATGAGAATTGTGGAAAAACAAGAGAAACAACCTAATTTTTATGCTAGAGAGGGTGAGGTCAGATCTGCATATTTCGCTAACAAGCCAATGATTTTACTTGTGTACAAGGAGGCTTACTTTAACACTAATGATCTTGATCATATTGTGCCTAGTGCTGCTATTTCTTTGCTGCAGGAGTTTGATG
>CM063590.1:4060666-4124054 GCA_032356905.1 Salix exigua | reverse complement strand
TCACCAATTTCATTTTTTTTTGTTCGTAATAGCTATGACAATCAAAAATCCAATCTACTTTCTTCTCCCACTCCAAATAAGCTTCGGGATCATTTTTACCTTCAAAGTTAGGAATTTTCAGTTTGATGTTGTCCCCATCCATATCTTCATAATTCCCCATGACATGGAAATTCACATTCCTACTAGCTCTGCTCGGTATAGGCCTGACTCCTTGGCCAACAGATGCAAAATCATAGTCATCTTCGCCCATATCTGCGTTTTCATCAACATCCTCTTCAAAATCAGATCTGTTATTCCGTACGGCCATACGGACTGTATTTCCTCTGCGATCAGCCCCACTATTCTGTTGCTTTATTGAATTCACCTCATCTTTCAGATCTTTGAATGCCCTCGATATCAACTCAAGTTGTTGACCCATAGCTCGTAATTGGAACGCCACGTCAACATTTTGTATCCTTGATTTGTTGTTTTCAGACATCCTTTGAATCTGCAAAATTTGGTTAGTAGCAAAAAAATATATAGATATAGATATCCTCACAACTCTCGTGTATCACACAAAAATAAAATTAAGGTTTTTCTCTCTAATAAGCTCACTACGCTTTTTACCTTACAACTTCAAGAAGCAATAAAAATACTGAAAACAAAACAAAACAAAACAAAACAAAACTACGATTACGATTTCGCGAGTAGCAAAGCAAATTCGTACGAATTGTGGACGATACGAAGACACGAAATAAAAGAGAAGCAAATACTAGAGAAAACAATTACTTGACTCCTAGATGGCTGATAGTAGAATGAAAACAGAGAAATGGACAAAATTAAATAGTAGGGATCATGTTTTGAGACTTGAGCAGAATGTAACCTCTTACGCAATTTTTACGTAATAGAATTGAAACCAAGACCACCCAATTTTGAAACGACCTCAAAATTAATATTTAGTATTTTAGTGCTAAGTAAAACATAACACTCAATTTATAGGCCTTTCTCGTACTTCTAGGTACACAAACCCTTATGTGATGAATTTGCGGCAGAAATGAACCTCCAATTGAAACCTCTAGTATACGATATCGAAATAAGCCTCAATTTAATATATCATGCGATATCAACCCCTACACACCGAATATACAGTTTCAATGGATTCTAAGGTGTTTTATATGGGTTCACTAAGGTAGTGTCTCTGCGGCAGAAATGAATTTCGAAATAACCCCTCAAGAAATCAATATCAGAATAAGCCCAAATTTGACATATGATACTATCTTATCCCCCAATAGACCCAATATGAAATTACAACTGATTCCGATGTGATTTGCTTGTGTTTCCCCAGACTAGTGTTTTCTGCAGCAAGATTTCAACTAATGCCTCTATCTCTCTTTCTTTTCTTTACTTATTTTTTTTTGTTTTGTTTTTAATATAATGAAACAAAGAGACCGAAAATGATGAAATATAATTTTTTTTTTTTAAGATGACGCTGACACGAAGAACAAAGAGATGAACACAAACACTGGAAAACTTCAAGGAACACAGAAAAAAAAAGCACGAAAATAACAGAATAATATGACCTTGTTTCGGAGCCTAGCTCTGATACCACCTGATGCGAACCTCTTGATCACGTGGTCACGCAACCCACAACCAAGAATGAGATAAGATCCCGGAAAGCCAAAAAAAGGTCTGATAGGAGTGTGACACAATGGAAACCTGCCCCCAAGGCACCAGCACTATTGGAATGAGTAGAATGACGCCACGAAGCCAGTTAATCTTCGATAAGTCAGATTCAGTTCATTCAAGAATCAAGAATACAAGAATCTCTTACACAGAAACTGAAGAGTTCAAAGTGAAGTTTCATCAATCGCTGCTGAAGTAAGGGTTACATGAGTTTATATAGTCCTTAAAAGTAACCCTAATGGACCTCTTATGTGGACTTAAATGAGGTCCACTGAAAACTGACCTCAAAATCCTAAATTAAAGAGCCCATTACTTAATCTAAGCAAGCCTTGGATCCTATCTGAAAACAAAGTCTTAATTAAGCCCAAACAAGCCTTGGGCTGTAGCTAACTAACTTAAATAGAGTCCATAAGGTTTATTTATTCTCTTCCATCCAGCCCATCAATCCCATGTTTCCATGTTGTAGTAGGACTCTTTTGGATCCTTTTGTTGTCCTAATTTCATGGCCCAAATAAGGTTGTATTGGACCCCTCCTGCACATGGATAAGATGTACTAAGGTCTCCTCTTGATACTCCAACGGTCCTTGCAATTCTGCTCGGGTTGAAACCTTCAAGACCAATGCATTCATTGCCTCTTTCAATGCCTTTGTCCTAGACCGCGTGATTGGACCATTTGGAACCTATAATGGGTCGATGTTGGTGTTTTTGAGCTGGTTCGCATCAGTTTGTGTACCTAGAAGTACAGGAAAGACCTATAAATTGAGTGTTATTTTTTTTATTTAGTATTAAAATACTAAATATTGATTTTGAGGTCGTTTCGAAATCGGTTGGTCTTGGTTTCAATTCTGTTACGTAAAAATTGCGTAAGAGGTTAGATTTTGCTCAAGTCACAAAACGTGATCCCTACTATTTAGTTTTGTCCAATTCTCTGTTTTTGTTCTATTTTCAGCTATCTAGGAGTCAAGTAATTGTTTTCTCTAGTATTTGCTTCTGTTTTATTTCGTGTCTTCGTATCGTCCACAATTCATATGATTTTGCATTGCTACTCGCGAAATCGTAATCGTAGTTTTGCTTTGCTTTGTTTTCAGTATTTTTATTTCTTCTTTAGTCTAAAAATCATAATTAGAGTACACTGCGAAGTCTACTAACTTTGATTTGTTGATTTTCGTTCTGAAATAACCAAAAGAAAGCAAGTTGTAAGATCCAAGGCTTGCTTGGATTAAGTAATGAGCTTTTTAATTTAGGATTTTGGGCAAGTTTTCAGTGGACCTCATTTAAGTCCACATAAGAGGTCCATTAGGGTTACTTCATAAGAACTATTTAAACTCATGTAACCCTAATTTAGGCAGCCATTGATTAAACTTAATTCTGAACTTTTCAGTTTATATGTGAGATTGATTCTTGCATTCTTTAGTTCTTGAACGAACTGAATCCGACTTATCGAAGATTAACTGGCTTCATGGCGTCATTCTACTCATTCCACTAGTGTTGTGCCTTGGGGTAGGTTTCCATTATGTCACACTCCTATCAGACCTTATTTCGGCTTTCCGGGATCTTATCTCATTCTTTGTTATGGGTTGCATGACCACGTAATCACGAGGTTCGCATCACATCCTCTCCAGATCCCTTCTGGATCCAACATGCTACACATTACAGAAAAGATTCATCATAATACTGCCCACTAACATGACAATAATCCTCTAAAAAGAAACCATTAGCAAAAATATCAATATTGGATTTCGAAGACAAAGGTAGAAAAGGAAGAAAAAACACACATCCTTAGTGTCAGTTCTCTATGATGTAATATTGAGGCAAAAAAAGAAAACAAAATTTGAACCGATAACAAAATATAAACAAAACAAGAAATTAGTATACTTAACCTGACTTTCGAGCTAAGCTTTAATATAAGAACTTATTCAAAATCAAAACGTCCTTCGAACTTAACATTACGAATTGGAATAGTCACTAAAAAAACAAAGCTAAAGTCGAATTGAAAAACTCTGATATAATGATTTCTTGAAACAAAAAGAAAACAAAATTTGAGCGATAATAAAAACATGAAATTACAGATAATGAACCTGGTCTTGGAGTCAAGCTTTGATACACAACTAATACAAACTTGAGATGTTAAATCCCAAAATACACAATCAAGAATTAAAATACTCCCTCGAGAAAGCTAAAATCAGATTTGCAAAACCCTGATCCATGATTTTTTGAAAAAAAAACGTAAGGTATATGAGGTATATGGCTAAAATGCCATAATGATGGTATTCTTGATAAGCTATAGAAATTCAATGAAGAAACCCTCAACACTATTCAATTTTTAATGACTGCAAAAATCCTCTTTTCAATGTTTTTCAACTAATATAATATTACTTACAAAAAAAACCCTAATTACATAATAGGTCTAAATTAAATCTACATAACTAACTAATTTAAAACTAAAAAAAAAAGAGTACAAAAATCATGCTAGTATTTAATGAGGCCTAATCGACATGTGGTACATGTTAAACAACCTCAGGTCATACTTAGATCATATTGATTAGTGTTTAATCCTTATTTGAATTTAATACCATATCAGAAGGAATTCTTGAGATAACTTGGCTTAAATGCCATGAATCCGTTACAAAGGCCATGGTTTTATTTAATGTGACCTAATCCACATATAATCAATCATATACTATTATTAATTATTGTATATTGTCATCAGTAATGAACCTTGTACTATTAACGCTTGTTTATTCTTATCAGCAATGAATCATATACTATTTACTTGTGGGCCTCTCATCAGGGACAGTTTTTGGAGGTTATTCTTATTCCAATTCTTCGTCCAGCAATCATAGTACATCCACCAATTTTCCGTCTGTAAAATGTTGCGTATTTATTTGCCCATGTACAAATAATTACATGCATGCTCACTTCAACATATTACATATTTTCTGGGACAGATTTCCCTGAGAACTTGTGTCTCATTCATTAATTTCTTAAATTCTGAGGGCAAATGTATAGCAAGGATCAGTCGCACTTGAAGAAAATTAAATGAATTAAATAAAGGCAACATGGAAGAAAGTCAAGAGAAGGTTGCAGAGGTTTAATGCAAACATTTAATTGCTCTCTCAAGTAAAATATAAATAAATACAATAACCTTTATACTTGAGGCAAATACTGAATATCCTCGCAACTAGATCGTATGAAGCGGGTAACTGGCAATACGAGTCAGTAAGTTTAATTGGTGATCCTAGGGACAAAAGAATCAGTAATCCAGAAAGGAAGGGCGAATCAGTAATCCAGAAAGGAAATAACTACATCTTAGGAATACAGGATATACGTTTCAAGCATCATAAAGAAGAAACATAAAAACTGCATTGCAAGTTTCAACAGCTCCTTCCGACGAAGATCTACGAAACTAAATTCACTTTGGACTTGGTGGCAAATTCACTGTATCTTTCACGTTTTGCTGTAGAAGAACTACAATAACATATTCTAATGGCTTAACCCGACACAACTTGGAACATAATTGCATCTTCTATTTTAGAAGATACAGGGAAGCGGAAGGGAGGAAGGGATTTTGGGGTCGGGAGAGGAGGGAAGAAAATTGATATTTAGCTGCCCCCCTGGAAATGATAACAAGCTGCTTCCTCATGGACTCAGCAATAGCCATTTCAGGAACATGATATAACATAGCAGGTGCTGCAGATTGAAGGAAATTTTAAATGCAAAAACTCAATGTAGCCTCCGCCAAACTCATTGGTGGGAATGGAAAAGAAATCTTCTCCAAAAGCAACCCAAAAACTTCACCAAGCAAATACATTTCTTCCTGGGATCATCTTTACGCATAGTACATGTACAAGCTGTTTGCGGCAGCACATGCAATGGAGTTCTCAGTTGGATGCCATGCTAAGTGCAGCAACTTTGTGGAGAAATCCATAGAATTTCCATTAGCATCAACTCCTCCTGGGCCTTCTGCTCCTGCTAGCGAGTGATCTTCACATTAATATAATATATGCAAGTTGTTAAGATGACAAAAGAGCATGGAAGGGGGTGCAAGGTAGGTAGAAAGGAAAGAAGAGGCAAAGTGAAAGCACTGACCCCGTCTTACAACACGTGTTATGCTGCTAAGGGATCTTGAAGGCCTTGAAGGGGTCTGGCCTTGTCTCCTAATATTATAATTCATGATTTATAAGAAGTCCCATCTCAACTATCCAAATCATTACTTTCAATCTCATTGATATATCAAACAGAAACTACCTCATTGGATTTTTGCTGGCTTCCAAAGTTGCTGCCTCAGTACTTTCTAGGTTACAACTAAATACCCGGAACAAATTGCTGGGGACAAGAAAAACATATAACATACAAAGGCACATGGAGATGTGGTTTCAATAACAATAATACAATGACCAAATGTAAGGAAAAAAAATACCACTGACCTGTAGGAGCCTGTTGCAACTCGTAATCCATCACCACTCAAACAACACTCAAATTTATCAAAGATGGAATCGTTTTCATATAAATCACACAACTGGGTGAATTCAAAAAATATATTAATTAGAATTGACACAGCCTAACAAAGAAAAATCCTGGGTCCAATTTTGTCTAAAGAAAAGGAATCTCACCTTTGGTCTTAAATGTTCATGAACTTGGAAGGTTGCAACTGGACCAGAATCCATATTGATATCCCACAACTGTAATAATAAAAAAATATACAACTGAGAATCATGAAATTGAAATTGCTCCTTAACTTCAAGAGGACATGCATGCATATCACACAGCTACAATAGTTGCTTTTTGAGAGATCTTTCCAAGAAAATAGAAAACTGAGGCAGATTATTTTTACTCGTGGAATGTTTTCTAGAAATAACTTAGTTTCTAATTTTACTAAGTTAATGAAAAAATGAGCTCTCCATTTTACTAATAATTCCCATATTTCAGTCGTCAAATATAAAAAGATATTCTTGTTTCAACAGTCAAATACATTTTTAGAACAGATGAATTAAAATAAACACAGAGAGCAAATTAAGTCTTGAAGTGAACACAACCTATGAAGTGCTCATGTGCGCCATACATGCAAATTAACAAATAAACTAGAATAAAAATTGGATAATGCTAAACATCACAAATAAAACTTGAAACAAATTTTACACAAACATACACAAGGGCAAGAGTTGTAAATCTATTCAACTTCCAAGTCATTTATTTCATGTCTATTTGTCTAAAATTTGTAACTTTTATCCCTTGAATTTATTTTGTTTTAAAAATCTCTGAAAGTTACGATCTAACATGGCCCAAATTGTTAATCCAAACTCTTTCCATCATCCAGAGGTTTGCATTTCTATACAAGTTCGTATAAGTTAAGTTTGATGTTGTTCTTTGCCCAAAATGGCTTCTAGGGAAACAAACTACCACCGTTGACCAGCTAGCAAAAAAATGCTTAGTTTTTTGCATAGATGCTTATTGTAAAATAAAATTTCATGTAGCACTAAATTTCCCTGAGCCAGTAACTTATCATGAAATTTCATACAGAACTCATTTTCCCTGAACCATCTCATCTTGACACCAAAACATAAATTGAAACACCTGATCGAGTAAAGAAAAGCAGCAATAGCATCAGACATGCAGCATACCAACAGTCTTTGTTTTTTCCTTGATGGTATTCAGATTAATAGCGCGAGGAATCCTATTATGTACTTACTGTCCAATGTCTTTGAAACTTATTACAGACATAACCTCCTGTTTCTAGCTTCTCACAGCAGGTCATACAAAAAACAAATTTGCATGAAAAGTCATTCTATCCCTAGACAATTTTGCTTGTTGGATATTGCATTTGTTTGAATACTGTTTGGACATCCTACGGATTGTAGAGATCTTCTGTGCTTAAAAGCTGCAACATAGCATGCTTAGGAGGCCAGTTTTATGCAATAACCCTCGACTCCTATGAATATATGAATCCAAAAGACTTGCAGAAATTCAATGAAAATTATGAACCAAAATCTTTGCAATTATATAAAGCCCAAACCTTAAGAGTCATGTAATCACGACTGAGAATATGTCTTCCATCCCTTGCAAATTTAATATCAGATATTGAGGCAATTATTTCTGTAAAAAATGATCTCGAGCCTGGTGCGTCTGGTTCCTCAAACCTGTATGCAGATGATGTTACTGCTGGGCTGTTTATAGTACTGGAAGTAAATGTGCGATATGAAATAATGCACCCCACCCTGGGCTAGCCATCAAAGGAATATGCAAAATAAGACTTCCACAAAAGCCAGCCAAAAACTTACAATTTGGCATGAGAGTCACACAAAGCTGATTGTCGCAAATCAATGAGTCGGATTGAGCCTTTTGAACTGCTGTAAGCTAGCATATTGCAATGGCCAGGGTGGAATTCTGCTGATGTTATAACCTCTGCAAGGATTGTACAGGTTGAGACCTCGATAGAATATAAGTAATACAGATGCTTAGCAATTGAAGCCATCAATTGCTCAACCAAAGGGGGGCGGTGGATAGCATATACATTGTCCAATAACTATTTAGAAATTCATATGGGAAGGCGAAGTGGTATTGAAAAAACAGTTCATGTGCACCAGGAAAGCCAATTGAATTACAAAAGGTAAGATATACAAGCCAATTTCCTCAACAATTGATCACAAGGGCGTAAATGCTTAAATTTACATCCTTAATACAATCAGCGTCAGTGACAAAGAGCCTACCAGTAAGATCCTCCATATTTGCAGGTTTGACATCAACAATATTGAAACTCTGATTGCTAATTTCCAAATTCCAAAGATTTATTCGGAGGTCATCAGCGGATATAAAAGTTTCACCATCACTGGAATATATAACATGATGGGAAGATTAGAGAAATTTCAGTAAAATAATAGCACTATAAGACAAGATTGAACAAACAGCAGAGAGATGCTAGCTTGTCTAGAAACCCTCAATATGAAACATCTAGCGCAATAAAGCCAAAGAAAATGGAAAGAATGCCAATACCATCCTATTTGCATGCACAGTGCAATTTTGTTCTTCAAATAGGGCAAATTTAACAAATGAAAAAAGGCAAGAACAAATTGAGAAAGAAAACAGCCAAGGACAGCAACTATAGAGACACTGAAACTCAATAGCATTTACAACTAAAATGTCCATTGTTTTAATGTGTGAGACTTTTAGCTTGCCACTCAAAGAAATTAAAATCAACTTTACAAACCTGAAGAAGAGCTCCTAGAATCTTCAATAATTCCATTTTGAGGTAATTGTAATGGGATAGGATAATGGTTTTCATTTCCTTTATGGGGTATCAGGCGGCTTAGAATGATATCTTTTGGCTTATATTCAGCATGGTTGAGTGCAATCTCATCCTTAGTTTTCTTTATTTTATTGTTTTTCTTCAACATCGGAGGACAAGATGTGCTCGTGGTTGTTCCTCCTTGCTATTCCATTTCTTGTATTGTCTATCTTAAAAATTACAGCAGGCCAAAACACTTTCCTTTACACTGGTAGAAACATTCCAAGTAAAAAATAACACAAAATCTTGTCATCTACATCTTCCTCCCCACTTTTAAAGTCCATGAACATTACAAAAGAGCACCTTAGAAATAAACTGTGCTACAAGCACACATCAATAAAATAAACAACACAGCATCAGAAGCAAAGCTGCTCTTTTCACAATGTCAGTTTTTCTAAAGAAAAGAAATTCATGAATGCCAAGTACTAGTGACAGATTTCCATCATCAACAAAAAAAGGGAAAAAATGAAATGTCCATATGTTGACTGTTTTAAAGTCTAATCACTGTCCAAGAATGAACCCCAGAACTAAACAATAATGAAAACTCCAAAAGAACAAAACTACTGAAAAACAGATGCAACTACAAGCTTGAAACAACCATAAGAGAAAAGGAATGACCTGTTGTTTGAAATTGAATTAATATGATAATCATGAGCATGAGCATATACCCTTCGACATCTAGCCATCAAGCTTGTCTCATCACAAGTCACCTAAAAGTTAGATCCACAAAAGATATTGCAAGCAGTTCAGAAAACAAATCAACCTTATCAAAAAACAACTCTTTCCATTTATCAACACCACCCATGGCCAACACACCCAACTCCAGCCCTAAAAAGGAAAATAAGACTTCCGGAACTTAATTCATATCTCATATATTTAGCATTAAAAAAGGAATAAAACACACAAATACAGGGGGCAACAGGAAACCAACTTTCTAATAATTTCTTTTAGTAACCATAGCATCAAATGCTACACCAGTAACATAGAAAAGTTACAAAATCAATTGAAAGCACTGTTCCTTGAAAAAGGAGGCCTTTAAAAAATGCACTAAGGCAGTTCAGAGTGTTTCATTTCATTAGGTGACTTATTCAGCTGGTAAGTGATCCAGTTGTTGGGATTTCCTTCAGTTCTTTGAACTTTGCATTATGGATTTCGGTTATAATTGAACAACAATCTGCTTCGTAAGATGACAAACATTTTCTTATGGCCTGCTCATTGGGTTATCATCTTTCCATATTAATGTAAGGCCTATTATTTCTTTTCCATCCTGTGATTTTTCATGGATGGCCCTTTTCAACAGTACATTTGAATGGTGAGAAAAACAAGGCTTGACTTCCAAGAATACTTTAGTAAATCAATTGAGGAAGTTTTAAAGTAGCAAAAGATACTGTACTCCTAAAGTTAAATTAGAGGAATCAATTCAAGAAAAATTGTACTTCATACCCTTTCAGACATGCATGTCTATTTTGATTTATTTTTTTTATAAAAAAAAAGACATGGAAACTGAAGTTAGATTTACTTATTTCTAAAACATAACCAATTCACAAAAGGAAAAGAAAAGAAATGAAATGGTTCAAGTACAACTACCACTGGTAATCGCAATGACGGAAAGCCCCCAGGAGGAATGCTGAAGTCATTTCTTGGTAAATCATACTTGACTCCTCCATTTGCACGATATTGTTTACCAATACTTGAATTACTTGAACTGGCAATGCCACCATTTCCTATAGGTTTAGAAGGGTCCACATTCATTTCAGAAATTTTCTTCACCTTCTTCTCTTGGACCTGTATAAATCTCACAAAGAAATAAGTGGGTTTAAAATGTAGCAACCATGGACCAAAATATCATTAATAACATCACTTGAAGCAGTCAGGACAAGGAGTTGATATGTGAGGTGTTCCACGTTCGATAAACCTAGAAATTATGATTTTAAGATACACCTAGACATTCTGATTATAAGATATGCTGAGACATTATGAAGATAAACCTAGAAATTATGATTTTAAGATACACCTAGACATTCTGATTATAAGATATGCCGAGACATTATGAATATAAGCCCACATTTGAGCACAGATTATAAAAATCATCATGCATATATTTCTTGGGATGTATGCTACCCATTAAACTTCTCTAAACACTACCATGCATTCAACCTCTCTAAAACACTACTATGCATTTAAGCTCTCTTAGTCACATTCTGACTAATTACAGGGCCAATGGTATAGCCTCTTATCATGCATTAAGTTGCAGTGTTTCTGTAAAGCAGTAAATCAATAACATTTTTGACACCTCAAGTAAACACCATAACATGCTATACACAGTTTCATTTACATACCTCTCATTTAAACTATGACTAGGCATCCATGCACCAAGACTAATTCATTGGAAAAATTCAAAGCAGAAAAAAACTTGATTAAGATTTTTGATTAAAAAAAATGGCCTCATAGAAGATCAATAAGAAAATGATTATATTTATTCTCTTTCTATGCCATGTGAACAGAAAGCATGCTAGCCACTGGCCATGTAGTGTCACAACAAACTAGGTAGTTAAGCTCATTAGCAGACATGACAAATGAAAAGTACTTAGCATTTCATCATGCTTCAAGATAACATTTCCTTTCCTACCTTCCAATATTTGATGGTTTTATCATTAGTAGATAGAAGAAAAAGAGCACCATTAGTTGTTTGGCACCATCTGATTTTGTTAATTTTCTCCTCTATTTCCAAACTCTTGAGATAGTCAAACTGAAAAAAGAAATGAACACACAAGAGTGAATATAAGAAGCATGGTAGGCCAAATACATCTAAAATCAGACCAGGAATAAATAACAGGAAAGAAAACCTCAGGTTCATGACTCTGAAATTCTGTTTTATATCGAAACTCAGGATGCCTACTAATTGGGTAACCCATCCTCTCCAGATCCCTTCTGGATCCACCATGCTACACATTACAGAAAAGATTCATCATAATACTGCCCACTAACATGACAATAATCCACTAAAAAGAAACCATTAGCAAAAATATCAATATTGGATTTCAAAGACAAAGGTAGAAAAGGAAGAAAAAACACACATCCTTAGTGTCAGTTCTCTCGAAGAGAACCACACGGCCTCCACGGTCACCAGTTGCAAGATGATCACCACTTCTATCAAATTCAATAGCTGAAATAATATCAACTGCAGAACGAAACACAAAATAAGATTAAGGAATTTTATTATATGTTCTGCCAAACAGATGCAAATAATACAACCTTGTTGAAAAGCATGGCAAACAAATAAATATACACATAAACTAAGAACATATACAGCATGAAAATAAGAATAATACAAACCAAAATATTATTATCAGTGATTCCCAAACAAGGAAAGAAGCTAATAAATCTCGATGAGCAGCACGATGTAAGAGTATCCAATAGGACACCAACACAGCTCCTAAAACGGAATGCTTTTTGTACTTGGTGGAAGTACATAGTAAGAGTTCCATAAACAAAATATAATCTAATAGAAAGTTTTCCCCTTTCACCCAATGCAGGATCTTTAGCTAAAAGCCATTTTTTACGTCTACAGATAACCAAACTCTAGAATCCACTAGACAGATTTACTTGCCAACCAAACAAGCAGCCATTCTACTTACCTGTGCACCAATAAAAAAAAAAGATTTGCCGGGGCAATAACAATCAAATACCCAGTTTCATAACAGTGATGGCACAATTCTGCAACCCCATCCTTCATGGACCTTAAGAAGACTTCCAAGATAAGTTTCTCGAAAAAAAATCTTGTCTGGTATCAGCAACTATCTTTTCCAAACTAAGGAAAATAGCTTCAAAGAACACTCTGTACAACAATACTCCTAGAGAAATGATAACAATCTTTTCCAAATGAAAGAATGTAGCTAGTAATACCTGTACCAGAATCCTCCTAGAGAAATTATATTGATTCCCTTGATGTAGAAATACATACTATCAGCAACGAATAGTCAGCATAAGTCCATACACCCCCAGAACAGAACAGAACAGAGCAGAGCAGAACTTCATGTCCCTTGTTTTAAATAATAAGGATATTCGCTCCTATCAATCTAGATATTCAATCTTCTACCATCAAGTCCTCAATAGAAGAAACCATCCAATGGAAGCATTCAGTTCATACATGGATGTAGGTCTAGACTGTTCCAGATGTTATTTCCCAAAATTCTGCTCCAATGGAAACATAAGTGTATCTCTCCTTCATTTCTTCCTAGTTTAAATGACATTTATAATCCTTCTTCATGTTCACAGTGTTCATTCCACTTCAGTAACAAATGGGACACAGGATCCCTGCAACTTACCTCTTTCCATACCCTCCCAAGCTTTAAAAATACATACATGTCCCTCTTTTTCTGGATTGCCACCCACGTCAGCATCCTCATTTTGGATCCAATTACAGTAGCTCTTTATGTTGCATAACTATAGATAAACCACTAATGAAAGTTCTTCCATGGGGTTTCTTTATTGAGCCCTCCTCCAAGTCGGAGAAACCCCTCATTTTAATTTACACAAGTTTGGAAATGATGCAGAGAAAACCATTCAGTTGATTCTCAAACCAGTATAAATCAAGCAACATCCAGAATAACAAGACTATAAGGAATAACAAGACAGAACAAGGCTTAGGTCTACCACCGAACCTGCCCTTATCACGTATAAACATATGTAATTTATTCAACTATAAGACGAAGAAAAAATAATTATCCACAGAAAAACAAAAAGTGTAAATATACTTCACTAAATCAAACAAATCAACTAAGTAACAAACTCCTTACTAATTACTGGTTATACAAACTCATTAAGATCCAAACTATAGTGATCAAGTTCAGGTAATCTGCAACTTAAATAAAAAAACCCATCGCATGCAACATCATAAAAATTGAATTAAAAAAAAAAAAACCACTCTCCACTCACTCACCAAGCTCTCACTAGAACACTGCTGCTGCTGCTGCTACTTGATCAATTAATTACTGTATGTATAAAATATGGGAACTAGTTGCTCGTTCAAATCAAAACACAAAATACTGATTGAGCCACAAACCAAAACACGATATCTGATCAATCTATTTCGGATCCAAAATCCAAAAACCAGCCCTAATTTGCAAAACACATAATGGATATCAAGTGGATCCAAATGAATAACATGTTACCTTCTTGAACTTCTTCACCGTCGGTTCGTTCACCGAAGACCTGAGAGAATTTCCACTCCAGAGGTTGTGGTGGACCAGGCGGAGCTTCAGCGACTTCATCTCCACCGTTCATTTTGTTTTGACGATCAGAAATCAAATGTCAGGCCCAGATTAACTCTCAAAACTCAAAAAAAACCAATGAATCAGTATGTCAGTGAGTCAATTAAAAAAGATAGCGTCTTTCTTTCAGGTTAATATCAGAAACCAGCCAAAGCCCATTCTCAACATTTTCATATCTTAAATGAGAGATATATTTTTATATTATTTATTATTATTATAATAATAAAAAT
Source organism: Salix exigua (assembly GCA_032356905.1). NCBI lineage: Eukaryota > Viridiplantae > Streptophyta > Magnoliopsida > Malpighiales > Salicaceae > Salix > Salix exigua. Next base: position 4,109,607 of record CM063590.1, on the reverse strand, counting down.
AATTCAACCATTGAAATAGAGTTATCTTCACTTCTTGCCTCTCGCTTGGGTTAATGTTTTTGGTTTGGTTTATTTTTTCCACTTTGTATTTCTCTGGAGGCCAAATGAGAAGTAAAATTTCAGTCTCTCCCTCTGTTAACAAGGAGAACCTAACAAACAAAATGTTCGCAAGGATAAAATAGGAATTTTAAAGGATTTATTTTCAACATTTTTTTATAGGGTGGGGGTATAAATTTGACTAGAGAGGAAAGGAAGCATAAACAAAAAAAACACATTTATGGGATAAAGTTGTTTTAATCATAGTAATTCAACATGTATGGGTTGAATTATTAAAAAATAAAGTTTTGATTTATATAAATTAATTTGAGTTAACTTAAAAGAGTAATTTGATTAATAAACAATAAGAAAATTTTGTTAAGTTCTTAGCAATATAGCACCCGTTTGGTATTGTGTTTCTACTCACGTTTGAAAAAAAGTCAGTGAATTGCCGTTAGGTTACCTATTAAAAACAGCTGCGCAATACATGGGCCCACCAACAAAACTTTGCAAACCGTCGTTTCATGAGAAGCAGCTATTAGCTGCTTCTCATAGCTTTTCATAAACAAATACCAAATAAAAAACCACAACAACCACAGAAACAACACAAAATTACCGTTGGAATGTATTATTCCAAATCAAACCCTCATCTCTCGGCATCTCTGCTCCCTTCACTTCTGCGCCTCACTTCTCATTTTCACTATCTGCTCCCCTTCTCTTCACATCTGCATCTTCGGTCCCTCTGTCGTCCTCGCCACCTTTACAAAAGTAGAGGGATCTTTGTCTGTCTTGGCTCTTGTTTCAGTTCCTGCTACTTCGGTTTCTTGTTTAGAGGAGCGTCGGCGTCATTTAGGGAGATCGGAGAAGGAGAGGATTGTTCACGAGAAATGGTTAAGGAGAGAGATCAAGAGTGTTTTTACTGCTTATAATAATAATTTATTATTAGAGTTTGTAGGAATAATGTGAGGTAATTAAGGATGGAAAAATAGGCATTTGAAGAACAAACAATATCCTGAGAATTTTGCGTTCAGGAGGTTTATTTATTACTAATCTAACCGTGGGTTTTTTTTTAGTATTTTTTGGCTTAAATGCAATAATAATCCTACTTTTGCTTAGTTTTTTTTTTGCTTGACTTCATTTAATCTGGGTAATTTGCAAAACAAATGTTGATTACTGTTTTTTTTTGTTACCATACACCTTAAATAAATAGAATCTTGAATAAATAACTTAAAAAACAAAAAGAAATGTATCCATTAATTAACATAAAAAAACGAGAGAGAAAAGTGGGATAAAAATAATTGATAAAATAAAAAAATAAATATTAATAAAAAGAAGTATATGTTTATATACCTTTTAAAGTAATTTCACAAGTTGACAGCAATATTAAAAGCATGGTAACCAAACACATGAAATTGCTTTTTATCAACCTCAAACTCAACCACAGTTTTAACCAAACAATTAACTGCTTATTTTGAACCACAGTAAAAAGGGCTTTTTTTGAAACTGTCTTTTTTCAACCTCAACCACAACAGCAACCGCAATACCAAACACGCCCATAATCTAGAGAGTATATTATAATTCACAATTCAAAAATCATAAAAATAATTTAAGTCTCGGAGGAAGTCTAATGATAACATTCATTTTTAAGAGTCAAATTTTTAAAATGGTTCTTTTAATAGTGTATATATGGTTTTTTTTATTAATGTGTGCTGCAATGATAAAAGTCATTTTGGAGAGCTATTTTTTAATATTATTTAAATATAGTGCAATTATTTTGTATGTAGTTTAATTATATAATTAATTAATTAATACAGTAAGTTATATAATTAAATAATTACTTTTAAAAAACTCTCTAACAATAATTTTTTAATTATATTTAAATTGAAAAAATGAAGTTAAATATTATTAAAAGACCCGCAATATTTGAAATTTGAAATTTAAGCTACTTATTGTATATTTTTCAAGTAATTTGTATATTTTTTCATGATTGTTGTATTTGAAGATAATTAATATTATTTATTGTTTGAGTGTTTGAAAAAATTAAAAAAAAAACAAAATGAAAATATTAACAAATAACCAATAAGTTCAAACATAATTAATTAACTTACATTCTATAACAAATAATTCAATCAAACTAATTATAAATTAATACACTTATAAAAATATATATTTAATAAAAAGCAAATAACATTATTATCAACATACAAATTACAAATAAATTCACAGTAGCTCTGAACACAAAATTTAAATAGTTTATAAATATAACAGTAAATTTATAGTATGTAATTAAACTAATTGACAAAAAATCATAATTTACCAATTTCATTTTACTAATTTTGTATAATTATTTTTTAATACTTAACTATTTTTTATGCTAACTATTATTATTATAATTAATAATAATAATTAGCATACCCCCCACCCCACCCGTCCGTTTACCAACATACAAACCCCAAACCCTGCCTTCCTTCTCCCTACCTTTGCTTGCGCCGCTCCCCATCCTCCACCCACCCCACCCACACCCGTCGTTTACTCCCCTCTAACCTCTATCCTCCAACCCTGCCTTCCTTCTCCCTCCCTCTACTTGCGTCGAACCCCCACCTGTCCCCACACAATGCTTTTCTGAAGCAGAAAGACGATCTAATATTCCTCAACTCTTTGCTTTAAGGGTACTTTTCTCACCCATTTGCTTCAGTCCCTCCATTCTTGTCACCCACTTGTTTCATTTGCAGCAGGAACTTTTGCAGGATAATTGGAGAAGTCCATGTCAATAAGTGACATGTCATATGGTGTAGATACAAAATTAGAAGAATCCATAAGAAGAGAAGATTTCATTGCATTAAAATGTGTAGAACTGGGCACTGAGGTATCATTTTTGGGTGTGCTTGTGGAAAAGGAAGAGTGACTGGATAGTTGAATCTTGTCCATCTTGTTTCCAAATACGAGTTTGTTTTTCCTCACAGCATCCATCTCATGGCCAGTTGGCATGAAGGTTCGTGAGCGATACTTTCTTGTTGTGTATGTGTTTCTGCAACGTATAATTCCTTAATCCCAATGGTTCTTTTTTTATTTGGCTCTCCATCCTTGCATATGTGGTAAGAGTACATATAAGAGTGCATATGTGGTAATAGCATCTCCAATGATAATAGTGAAATTTTTAAAATGAGTTTTTGAATAGTGTATATATAGATTTTTTGATGATATGTGTCCAATGGTAAAATTTATTTTGAAGAATCATTTTTTATATTATTTTAAATATAATGAAATTATTTTGTATATAATTTAATTATTCAATTAATTATACAATTAATATAAGTAAATTATATAATTAAATAATTACTTTTAAAAACCCTCCAACAATATAATTATTAATTTTTTAATTACATTTAAAATCCCCCATAATTTGATTTGCCACCAACTATTGAAATTTTAAATTTTGAAAATTGAAAGAATAACCGCCAATTAAAAAATAAATTTGCCATCAATTTCATAACACAATACAATATATTTAAAGCAAAATAAAAATAATTAATTAAACATATATTCCATTACAAATTATTCAATCAAATTAATTACAAATTAAAACCTCTTTGCCATAATTTCCAGTTTTCTATTTTCAAAATAGACTGCAAAAATTGGATCCATACAAGAAGTATCCGTCTTCTAAATGAAATTCTATCAAACTTATAAAAACATATATTTATACAAGAAAAATAACATCATTATCAACATACAACTTACAAATAAATTCACATAAACTCTAAACATAAAATTTAAACAATTTATAAATCTAATAGTAAATTTATAGTATGTAATTAAGTTAAATGACAAAAAAAATTCTAATGAATGAATTTCGCAATAGTATTGTTCTGTGCTAACTATTTTCTTATGCTAACTATTTTAACCGACAAAAATATCCTAATTAATGAATTTTGCATATTTACTTTTTTGTGCTAGCTATTATTTTATGCTAACTATAATAATAATAATAATAATAATAATAATAATAATAATAATATATAAACCCCTCATACATAAATCCTCACCCGTTCCCTTCCCCACACCCACACCCAAACCCTATTTTTCCTCTCTCTCTCAGCATCGCCCCCATTTCTCACTTAGCGTCCAACCCCGTCCCTCTCTCCGTACAACCCCCCTCCCTCCCTCTGCCACCTCCAACCCCCTCCCTCTCGGCTACCTCTCGCCTCCGTCCCTCTCCCATGACGATCTCACCTCCATCACTCTCTGCTCCCCCCCTTATTTCCCTCGATTGTAGCCCCCACGACCCCAGCCTCCATCTCTTGTCCTAGGCAACGCAACTAACAGTCCAGCCGGCCTTTGAAGAAAAAGAAGAAGAATACACTGACAGCAGTTCTGAGATCTGAAGAGAATAAGATTAATTTTTGTGCTTGTTTGTTTGTTGTGTGCTGTTTGTTTATGTCCACAGGTCATTCCAACGGCTAGTTTAATTTTTCGCTCTTGGATCAATATATGTAGAAATGCCTTCAGCCGAGAAGAAAAGGCAAAATGACTCCTAGGATGGCTCTCCCGCTCAAGAACATAAATTGACAAAAACAACCATATTTTTAAATATTTGGCTTTGGCTCCTGGGATAGCTCCTCCCGTTGGAGATGCCCTAATGCCTTCTCGACCAAAGAAGAGGCAAAATGCCTCTCGGATGCCTTTCTCCTTTGGAGAGCAGAAATTAAACAAAACAACCAAAAAATTAAAATTTTGGATTTAGATTTCGGGATGCCTCTCCTATTGGACTTTCCCTTGAAGCCCAACCCACACAATCTCTCTAAACACCAATACATTTCTCTTTCTTATTCACTCCCCACTAAATACATTTACAAGTCAAGTATTCAAAAAACAATTAGCATTTTTTCCATTGAATTTCTCACTTATTGCCTTCATCAAAATCTACTAACTTAACCCTAAATTACAATTCAAACCTCTATATTTATCTATCAATCCCACACTAAAACACCCACACTCACTATCTAAAAAACAAACAAAACAAATCAGTAAAGTATTTTGTAACTAAAATAGTAGGGGGAAAATCAAGGTTATAGAGAAATTGGAATGAAAGATAAAGTCTTTAGTGAATGGAGAGTTTAGGAAAGGAGATGAAAAAAAACGATGATGGGGAGGAAAGGAAATGGAATTTATAGAGTGAAGTAGCGAAGGGATTTAAGAGATTGAATGCCTTATTTTTTTGTAAGGTTTTGAGGACTACAAGTGTTGTCATTAAAGTCATTGTTAGGTCTAATTTTTATTTTTGCTTACTATCAATGTTATTTTAGCTAAGTTGTCAATGTTGTATTAGCTAAGTTAGCTTAGAAAATGTAAAGAAAAAAAGGGTCAAGTGTCACGCGTGTTAGCGCATCTCCAGCAGGAGGAGCTATCCCGGGAGCCAAAGCCAAATATTTAAAATTTGTCAATTTCTACTCTCCAACGGGAGAGCCATCCCAGGAGCCATTTTGCCTCTTCTTCTCGGCTGAAGGCATTTCTACATATATTGATCCAGGAGCAAAAAATTAAATTAGTCGTTAGAATGACCTGTGGACATAAACAAACACCACACAACAAACAAGCACAAAAAATAATCTTATTCTCTTCACATCTCAAACTATTTGTCGGTGTCTTCTTTTTCTTCTTCAAGGGGCGGCTGGACTGTTAGGTGTGCTACCGAGAAGTGTTGGAGGCTAGGGCCATGGGGGCTACAACCGAGGGAGATGGGGGGAGGGAGCAAAGAGTGATGGAGGCAAGATCGCCATGGGAGAGGGACGGAGGCGAGAGGTAGCCAAGAGTGAGGGGGCTGGAGGTGGCAAAGAGAGGGATGGGGAAGTGGTAAAGAGAGGGAGAGGGGCTGGAGGCTAAGAGGGAGGGGGGTTGTACGGAGAGAGGGACGGGGCTGGATGCTGAGAGAGACAAGGGGGCGCCGTTGAGAGAGGAAAAATAGGGTTTGGGTTGGGGAAGGGAACGAGTGAGGGTTTATATATGGGGAGTTTATATATTATTATTAATAATAATAGTTATAATAATTATAATAGTTAGGATGAAAAAATAAATATGCAAAATTCATTAATTAGGTTTTTTCGGTTAAAATAGTTAGCATAAAAAAATAGTTAGCAAAGAAAAATAATTATGTGAAATTCATTAATTAGTTTTTTTTTTGTCAGTTAACTTAATTACATACTATAAATTTACTATTAGATTTATAAACTATTTAAATTTTGTATTTAGAGCTGCTGTGAATTTATTCATAAGTTATGTGTTGATAATGATGTTATTTTCATTGTATTATATATATATATATATATATATATATAAGTTTATTGATACTATAAGTTTGATAGAATTTCATTTAGAAGACGGATACTTCTTGTATGGATCCAATTTTTGCAGTCTATTTTCAAAATAGAAAACTAGAAATTATGGCAAAGAGAGGTTTTAATTTGTAATTGATTTGATTGAATTATTTGTGATGGAATATTTGTTTAGTTAATTATTTTTAATTTGCTTCAAATATATTGTATCGTGTTATGAAATTGATGGCAAATTTATTCTTTAATTAGCAGCTATTTATTCAATTTTCAAATTTCAAAAGTTGGTGGCAAATCAAATTGTGGGGGAATTTAAATATAATTAAAAATAATAATAATTATACTATTGGAGTGTTTTTAAAAGTAATTATTTAATTATATAACTTACTCATTAATTGTATAATTAATTGCATAATTAAATTACATACAAAATAATTGTATTATATTTAAAGTAATAAATAAAATGGCTCTCCAAAATGGTTTTTACCATTGGAGCACATATCACCAAAAAAACAATATATATACTATTCAAAAAGTCATTTTAAAGATTTGGCTCTTCAAAATTGCTCCTCCCATTGAAGATGCTCTTATACCAAGTCTCAAGTTTCACATTGACTTGATGAGTCACCTGGATTTGACCAAATCAATTGCAAGTTCGAGGTTTGCCTATTTAGAACCAGGGTTACTTAGATTAGTTTGTTGCACCAAACTGTTTTATAATTCTGATTTTACCATAAATAGAGAGAAGGAAAGAAGTAGAAATAAAAATTGAAAAAAAACACATACACAAGCATTATCTATCATCTATAAACTATTACTTCTCTCTTATATAATAGGCCTTTTGTTTTATTTTTTTGTGTTTTTCCTTACAAGGTAAACCTAAAAAAAGTCTCCTAACTTTGGATTATTTTCCACTACGTTCTCATCCAATCACTATAAATTCATTGAAAATACTAGATATATTATAAAAACAGTTCTTTGTGTTGGTTTAGAGAACCTGTGTACTAATTCAAAAACTAAAGTTCCTTTTAAAATGAACTTAAGGATGCCTCTTCTATATCTACATGGTGAATTTAATGAAATTTAATAATTTCTCTTAAATATTTAAATACAAAAGGTAAGAAAATAAGCATGTGTATTAAATCATCATCTCAATCCCTCGAGCTCTTATATAAAAAAATTCTTTCTTGTAAGAAAAGAAAAGAAAAGAAAACGTATAATTTAGACATGAGTATGACTATATAAATACTTATTTAAGAGTTTTTGATATGTTTAGCATTTAAGTGAGGTAGAAAATCATTTTAAGACTTAATATAGATTACATATATGCTCAAGGGATTTTTTTTAAGGTTTTCCTTTTCAATTTGTTTACTCAACTAATAATCACTTTTTGTGGCGATAAATCATTAGTCTTTTTAAACTTGATAAACAATTTTGATTGAGTTATGATAGTAGAGAAATTCAATTTTATTAGCAAGTGAATAAGTCTTTTAATGATAATCGACATTGAATTATATTAGAGGTGTTAATTGGGTCAATTATGAGGTCAAGAATTAAGAAGTTAAAGAGACATTGAATAAGATTATTCAAAATATTTAGGCCAAGTTAAACTTTCAAATTTCAATTAGGAATTATCAACCTTTAAGTAATGTGATCCATATACAAGTGGGACATGTGTAAGTTAGTTTTGGGATGTATTTATCACAACCACATGAATTTTTAATGTGATTATTGGATCACACTAGAAACTCTATGAAAGTTAATAACATCCTTATTTTATATAATGTTAAAAATTTACAGTGATTAAAGTTCAAAAAGGTCTTGCAACAAGGTCTAGAATATATTATACAATATTTTCATTATTTTTCTTGTTGATTTAAGAGTTTTGTTCTATTTGAATTAATACTTCTTCATTATTTTTCATTTTTTTATAGACTTTGATCTCATAATAATATTTTGTGTGTATGTGTTGCTCATACCTATTGGCTCTTTATTAAATTATTTTGAACTTCTCTAAGACCAATCGCCTTTGTAGTGTTTTTACTTATACATTTTGTTTATGATTCTTTATAAATTGTTGGGTTGGGCCTTCATTGCAGTAACTTTGATGTCTTAGTTTAAAGATCGAGTTTTTCTTTTCCTTTAATTTAATTTTAGCTCTTTAGGATTTGTTCTTTCTTGTATGTCAATTCAACAGATTTTATCCTCTAAATTTGTATCAATTTGTATTAGAGTTAAGCTCTAAACTAGGTTATATCTCTTTTTATTTAAGTTTTCACTTATTTTTAATGTTTTCTTTGATCTAACAATTATAGCATCATATAATACAAAAAAAGTTATTTGAATTTCATTACTATCAAATTCAATGCATTTAGGTGTCATCTTTACTATCATATATATATATATATATATATATATATATATATATGAGAGAGAGAGAAAGTTGAAATCAAAAGGTTGAGATACTATCACAACTTAAGGGAAACACACCACAAATTGAAATTTCTTCAGGTATTGGGTTTTTTAGTTTTGATATTTGATTTTAGGGTTATTTGAACACTTTAAGGTTCGTGTGATTCTATTTTTTGCAATTATTGTCTTATATCATTGACTTGCTTCATTAATGTATTTATTATTACTATTACTTTCAGGTTTATTAGTATAGAGTTTGTTTTGTATTTTTGCTTTGTTTTATATGTTCATATTATGTGTGTGTTGTTTTCTCTTTTCTTTTATTTTGGTTAAAATATATAATAAAAAAAGATAAAAAATTAACCAACATAAAAGATTATTTGATATGAATACGACCAAATTTCTTTAAAAAATACATTAATCATATAACATCCCAAATACCCTATCAAAACCAACATAATACATTAGGACACAAACTAGGATTAAGTCAAAATTAGAACAATGAACTTAAAATTCTGGAATTTAGAGAAATTAATTTAGACTTCAAGCTTAAATTATAAAATCCTCCTAAGTAATGCATATAAAAATACAACAATTTTCTTGCCGTGTTTGATAAAATTAATTTTTTTTAGTGATATTAATAATCAGTCAACTAGACCGCCCCGTCAAATTGGAATTTGGTTATTGAAAATTAAGGCCTTGTTTGTTTCAAGGAAAGTGAATTCCCGGAATTCACTTTCCTTGCTTTCCAGTGTTTGTTTGCCGGAAACAACTTTCCTGGAAAGTTGTTTCCGGCAAACAAACACAGGAAAGTTGTTTCCGGTGTTTGGCAAACACCGGAAACCACTTTCCAGGAAAGTTGTTTCCAGCCAAGGAAAACTTAAGGCTTGAAAAAAGGAAAGTGTACTCCTCTGCCAAACATCCGGAATACACTTTCCGTGAGCTAGCTAGTTATTTTTTTTTTAAAAAAAATAGAAACATGTTAGTATTATTTTTTATATAAAAAAAATAATAATTCTGATATTAACAATTAAAAAACACAAAAACTAATAATTTAAATCTTAAAAATTCTATTTTTTTTAATCACCCTAAATTAAAATTTTGCATTGAGATTTTGATTTAAAATTAAAAAAAACTTATTTTAAGCTTTTAAAATTGGAAAAAATATATATTAATAATAAGTTTTACTTAAAAAATATTTCACAAGCTTATTTCTCTATAATATGATATGACATATATTGTTATATTTTATAAAATAAGCTATGTATGAATATAGGATATAATAAAAAAATTCATCATTATACTTTTTAGATTTCATTTTTTTTATTTTAAGTGATTAAATATTTTATATATATTAGATAATCTTGAAAAAAAATTAATTTATTAATAAATTATTTTTCAGTTCATTTTCCATAACACTGCCAAACATCGGAATTCACTTTTCAGGAATTCACTTTCCAGGAAACCACCTTCAGGAATTCACTTTCCAGGAAAGTGAATTCCAGGAATTCACTTTCCAGGATTCACCTTCCAGGAAACCACTTTCCAAAGTAAACAAGCGAGTAGTACTCCTTTTGAAGCAAAATAATTTATATTTTAATATGTAACCTTCGATACGTATTTTTTTATTTTTAAATATTAAGAGATATTATTCTAACATGACGTATCCGAAGACACCTTGGTTTTTAGTTATTACAAGAGAGTATCGGAACCTATAAATAATTTACCCTAACAAAGGAAATACATGCATCAAGGACAAGTAGTTAGCGAGCGAAGTTCTGGCCGTGGAAAAAAATCCACAAAACGACGCCGTTCCACAGCCCAAACTATAATTCAGTGGGATCCACCACCCAGGTCTTCTTCTTCTTCGCTTGTTCAGCAACCCATGTTCACCAAGGAAAGAAAATTTTAGGCTGCTCTCTCTGTCTCCCCCTCACACACACGCAGGCACACTCACACGCTCGCTTTGACTGCAAAGAACTACTCACGAGAAACATCACCAGAGATGTCGTCTCCGGCTCCAGCAGTTTCTGCTGTCCCCAATAATTCCGCCCCTCCGCCTCCGCCTGACACAACCAGCAAAACTGTTTCTCAGGCACCGCCTCCGACGAACTCGAGTGTTTCTCTAGTGCCACCTCCACCGGCATCGCAAGAAGGATCATCGGGGTCGACAACCCCGTCTACGCCGGTACTTTCGGCGTTGATAGTAGGAGTAATATTGGGAGTGCTGGCAGGCGTGGGTATTTCTGTCTACGTGTACCGGAGGAAGAAGAGAAAGGAAGCGCAGATATTATTGCTCGCTGGTCAACCTTCACAAGGAGCTAGCAAAGGTTTTGCTTTTTTTGACTTTGAATTGCGTGGAATATAAAATTATGTGCATTTGTGTTTGTATGCTTAATTTGCTTCGTTTCTTGTCCTATACGCTATTCGCTTCTAATTGATTGCTTTGTAGAATTTCGTTTATGGTTTTGTTTAGATTTGCTCTTAAAATATACTCATCATGCTTGTTCTAATGTGAATCTAGAATCTGCTCTTTGTGATTTTGAAGCTACTATTCATCTTATTATTCAAGCCTCTCTTGCAAATTACTTTCCTTGATGTCTCTATGCTGTTCTAATGCCTTCAGATGATGGCTTGCCACTGCATTGCAAGCCCAATATGGCTCCTGCTGCGGACAATAAAATAATGATGTGGCCGAAGCCCACTATTCCCCAAAGAGCTTCTCCGAATGACAAACTGCAACCGATGCTTGGTATCTATCCTGAACAACCTTCTACAAGCAGCAGCATGGGCTCTGATAAACAATTTAAATCACTGACTCCTGGAATTTCTCTGGGATATTCACAGAGTACTTTTACTTATGAAGAACTAGCCATGGGGACTGATAATTTCTCCAATGCCAACCTCCTTGGTCAGGGTGGTTTCGGTTATGTTCATAAGGGACTCCTTGCAAATGGTACAGTGGTTGCAATTAAGCAGCTTAAATCTGGGAGCAGACAGGGAGAGCGTGAATTTCAGGCTGAGATTGAGATTATTAGCCGTGTACATCACCGACATCTTGTTTCATTGGTTGGATACTGCATTACTGGATCCCAAAGAATGCTTGTGTATGAGTTTGTACCAAACGACACCTTGGAATTTCATTTGCATGGTAAGTCCCTTTTTGATTAAAATTTCCTTACTACTATGAACCCCGAGATATAAAACCTAGAAAAAAAATCGAGGGTCCAAATTGATGTGTTGATCAGTTAATGGTAAAATTGTAAATCCTAAAAAAGATAAATGATTGGTGTCTTGGAAAAAGAGTAATTATCGCATGTGCATATATAGAAATTTTGTACAATTACTCATTTAAGGATACATACCATTCTACAAACAGTTGCTCACAAATTAATGGCCACTTACCATAAAGAATGGTTTGCTAAACCAGGTAATGCAGTATTAAGCACATCCACGTCAAACTTACTATCATTGAATTAAATGATTAATATAGCACCTGTCATAAACCTACACATCGGTTACAAAATTAAATTTAGTAAGGTTGTTAAGAGTCTCTAGCATTATTCATGGCATGGTATTGAGAATCATAGTATTCCACAAATTGATATGAAATTATGTTCTGTGTGGCTGTAAGATAAGGCACCATTGTCTAACCAAAGATACCTTGCATATCAGGAAATGGGAGACCAACCATGAGCTGGTCAACAAGAATGAAAATCGCAGTTGGCGCAGCGAAAGGATTGACATATCTGCATGAAGACTGTGAGTATATTTTGTTTGCTGCATTTAGGTTGTCTGGTTTTCATGTTTAATTGTGTCTCTGAGTTCCCATCGCCTTTTGTTGCAAAATATATTTTCAGGCCAGCCTAAAATCATACATCGAGATATCAAGGCTGCCAATATTCTTATTGATCAGAGCTTCGAAGCAAAGGTGGGTTTGTAACATTTAAAATGTTTTTGTTATGATTCTTGATCATCTTTTAATGAACTTGGTGTTTCTAGGGGCCACCAAATTGACTCTCTAAATTAAATCTCAAACTCAATGAACATAATCGTAATTTGTCTCCTTTCCCTACCTCCCTTCCTGACACCAACAATTGACAAAAATATGGTGTTACTGTAGACTTCTAAGGCTATTTGGATATCTCTTTTCAAAGATTTTGGACATCCAAATTTCCTTAAAATGGAGTTTTAGCAGAGAAAATTGAAGTCATTATGGTTGTTATGTGGAACCAATTGTTGAGTGAAAGCAACACAGAACCCAAGACAACCATTTTTTAAAATTGGGGTGTTTGAGAATGTGGTAGCAATTGTTTTTCAAAGTGTTTTCTTAAACATATATCAAAATAATGTTTTTATCAATTTTCTAAAATTATTTTTTATATCCAAAAACATGAAAAAAATAATTTTAAGAAAGAAAAAAAATCAAATTTGATTCTTATTTATTTATTTATAGAAACTAATCCATATAGGAATAAAAGAACTCAAATATTGAAAATTTACACCCAGCAAGAGTAAAAATAGCTATATCACTGATAAACCTGCTAGATACTAAATATAACTTGAAATCTTCTATGGTATTGAATAGCTGACAATAAATTCCTACACACCTTAAAAATCTAGAAGACAAAGCTATGATTCTTAAATAATCACATACCAACTAACAATTTATTCTCTCCATTTGTCTCAAGGCTGAACCTTGACTTGAAATACTAAAATTTTATGCTTTACTAATGATTGTGAAATCATGATGTGGCCATTGTTTCATAATGCCATGTTAAACTATATAGGTTAACCTTTTGATTGTATTCTGATCATTTGATGTTATATTACATAACGAGTTTCAGGTTGCTGATTTTGGACTTGCCAAATATTCTTTAGATACAGAGACTCACGTCTCAACTCGAGTGATGGGAACTTTTGGGTAAGATAAGCTTGTGATATCAGTTGTGCATAATTAAGTTTTTGTAATGTAATCGAGTTTTGAAATTAATTAAGACTAAAAGAGAGTAGATGGTTTGGGATTCTCTTCTACCATGCCTTCCCCTCCACTTTTTGTTTACAGGGGGAAATTTCTTGAACAATATCTAATGCACTATTCCAACTGCAGTTATATGGCCCCAGAGTATGCCTCCTCTGGGAAGCTTACTGAGAAGTCAGATGTCTATTCCTTCGGTGTTGTGCTTCTAGAGTTGATCAGTGGGCGTCGGCCTGTTGATAGAACTCAATCCTACATTGATGATAGTATAGTTGACTGGGTAAGTATTTGTTCCTCAGCACTAGCCTATAACAGTGCAAAATTATCAAACCAGTCACTGTATCTTCGAATGAGAAGACTGTTGGTAATTTGGCATTGTTAGGGAGACCATGACTGATGCCCTTTTCCCCGTTAAAAACTAAAATTGCTGATAGCTGGGCCAATTTTTTCTGTTCTGTAGTTTTTTACTTGTGCCAATGCTTATTACTAGATGTATATGGTGGTCATTGGTGTAAGGATTGTTATAGTCCATGTTATTTTTTAGCAATAGTGGGTAGAGGTATCTAATTGCTGGTGATTGAGTTGAATTCTATCTGCAATGGCAGTTGATATCTTCTCAGGCACTGTATGCTTTTGTGCTTGCATGTTTTCCTTTAATGGCATTCTGAAGTTCAGCTATGAGGATCTTGAGGTCATGAACAGAGCCAAAACATTAATGATTGGTAGAATATTGGAAAGGATTTCCCTGTGAAAATAACATATTCTCATGAATACCAGGCAAGGCCTTTGCTCAAACAAGCTTTGGAAGATAGCAACTACGATGCTGTTGTTGACCCAAAACTGCAGGACTATGATTCTAATGAAATGAACCAAATGATTTGTTGTGCTGCCGCTTGTGTACGTCATATAGCACGGTTTCGACCGAGAATGAGCCAGGTAATTCTTCAAGTGCCAAATATACTGCTTTTACTCTTGAATAGGTTTGTTTGCTTTATTCATTCCATGTTGATACAAAGTGTAACGGCTTCTCTTCTTCCTATGATGTCCTTCATAAACTAGTTGATAACTTTTCTTCAATGATCTTGTCACCACCAAGGCTTAACTTTGATCTGAATTATTTGTACAAGCTTTTAAAACTCATAACCAATATTTTTAGATGATATCTGGTGTTCAAAATTGCCAGTTTTGGTTGGGATTTTGATATATATGAGATATTGTTAGTTTGACTGTCACCAGAACCAATATTGTATGGAATCTTGCATATTAGAACTACTCTCTATGCTGGAATGTAACCCATCTGCATTTTTTGTGCAAATCAGATAGTTCGAGCTTTGGAAGGAAATATGCCTCTCGATGAACTGAATGAGGGGATCATTCCTGGTCTTAGCACAGTATACAGCTGTACTAGCTCAGAATATAGCACTCGGCAACATGAGGAGGACATGAAGAAATTCAGGAAGTTAGCACTAGAAAGTCTTGAGCATGACAGTACAGTGAACCCACAAGCAAGTAGAAGCAGCCAAGAACACAGTGGATCCGCCAGCGAGTCTGATCATAACCCATTCATTGCAACCACAGAAGGACAACAGACTACACTAGAGATGGATTCATTAAGAATGGAGAAGAACATCAAAGATACCCAGGAAAGGTCTTAACAGTTGATTACATTCCTTGATTTTCGAAGTTATGCCTACTTTGGACAAGTCACTGTTCCAAGGTTGTATTCACTATTGGCGTTCTGAAAAAAAATCAGGTTGATGAATGAGATTACAGAAGTTCAAATTTAACACGAGCAGTTCAACTGAAATTGGTGGTTTATAACGGCATTGTTCTGGGGATTCTCAAGCATGCAGTAGGGTTCATTTATCTGGACAAGGTACGGTTAGACTACCAGTATTCTTTATATTTGCTTTCCCCTTTCCAGTGCTTGTATATGCTTTAGAATATCCAGGAGTCTGATTGTATAAAACATTTTTAATTTTTATGGCAGGGGATAGCAAATTTAATTGAGTTTTATCCTCTCTTTTTTATTTGTTATTTTGTGTATGATTATCATGTATTAGGCATGGAGTTGGATCTTGTAAGGTATTGGAGTGATTTCATGTTCATGTAATGTAATGCTATTGTCAATTTGGCATGGATGAAACATGGAGGTTATATATTTATATATTGCAAACTAGCACAAAAATAAACAAATTTTTTTTTTATAATTTTATTGATTGTTCTGCTTCCAATAGCGGAACCAACTAATAGAAATTATATAACTCTTTCCCTTCTCATTCTTTTTTTTTTTCCTTTTTCTCCCTCACCATAATAGTTCCTCCCCCTCTTTCTTTGTCGTGAGTTTCCCTTGCCCTTGTCTCCCTGCATCCTTCCACTACAAAACCACCACCCCTTTCTCATCCATCCATTGCCACCGTCACTTCCATCACCTCATTTTAAAATTTTTAGATTAATACTCTTATCTGTCACTCTTAATTTTATAGAATTTGTTGTGATTCGGTGATAATATTGGGGCTATGATTTATTTGCTGTGTTTAGATCAATTAGGTATAAATGAGATTAATTATGGTTGATGTGATTTTTGAGGATTTGTGAGAATGTGTTAATTGATGAATTTTGTAATTTTTTTATATTAAAGTTTTTTTTTTATATATATATATAAACTTTAATATAAAAAAATTACAAAATTCATCAATTAACACATTCTCATATATATATATATATATATATATATATATCCAGTGTAGCTGATAAATTTTGGTGAGCATTGATGAATTTGGAAGAAGTTCTTAGAATTATTGAATTTTGTCAAATTATACTAAAATAAATATTTAAACAAGAGAGATGGTTAGAGTTTGAGATTATTTGGTTAAAATTTGATAAATTAATTTCAAGTGTTGTCCGACATACAAAGCCTCTCGGTTATGTCCATATTCAAATAGAATTGTCCTTCAATCTACAATGCTTGGAAACTTTGATAGTTCCATCTTCCACTAGTTTCTGAACCAAGTCATGACTAAAGGTTTTTTTTTTTCTATAAGGTCTTGCTTGTTTCCCACAAAGTCAACAATGCTTCGAGTCCCAGCCCAAAACATTAAGACTAGTTCCATTGATCTTGTCTGGTCAAAGACAAAGATGCAACATTCTATTGTCACCCAACTCATATGCCTTCCAGAATTCATAAGTGATACACAAAGTTGTCCTCATTCATTAGATTTTCATGATGTGCATGCACTTTCTTAAGCATTCATGGACAATACAATATGAAACCACTTTGAAGAGTCATGTGAATCCCTATAAAATCCACCTAACTCCTTAATTGTTCCATATATAACATGCAAGCACAAAAAGTCAACCTTTTTTGGTGATCAAAATAATCTTATAGTTTTTTTTGGCAAGTTTCAATCCTGCCCAGGCATACACATATATAGCATTCCAACATCAAATTCCCCTTCCATGTGCATATTGTTGTACCCATGACACTTCATCACATAATTTTTTGTTGAAATAACAACCCTATTGTTCCCACTTTTGCCTTATCTATTGAAACTCACAACTTGAAAAATCCAACAAAGATATCTTATTCTACTTCAATTATCATGGATCATCCATTGTCATAATACACAAATAGCCATTTCATACTACCTCTCATCTAAGATAGCATATCCAATCATCATCGTTGATGATTTTGGCTCAACCGAACCCACTGACTCGGCTGTCAAATTTGTCACCCAAATTGTATTGTATTCCCACTATGGCAACACGTCAAACCAAATTTGTCTAGTTTGACACCTTAATCAAATCCCTTCATGATTTAATTGTCTAATTCTTTACCTGAAGCAATCTTTATCGTTAAGATGAATTGAATTCCTAAAGCATTGTTTCCTTCATCCAAACCCATTTATTCACCAAGATTCACAACATAAATGTTCTGCTTTTGTCACCTTAATATATCTCGTCGTAAAAAAGACACAAAATAACCCTAAATTTTGCCTCACCAAGCAGTCAACTAAGCCATGTTCTTTATGAAAGGGCCGACCCAATCATGACTAAATTTTGTCTTAACCATTAAACATACAAATGGAATTAATGTATAAAACATCTTTAACATTGTCTTCCACATAACAATATTAAGCGTCCCCTTTTCAGGCATTTCTCAAAAAGTGATTTCCATCACGGATAAAACATTGAAAATCTGGTTTTGAACCTTCCTAGATGTTCTCATTTGACCTTACATCGTCAGCAACATGTTTCGGTCCCCCTACCAGATTAATTCTTCTTTTTGTCACATCATTCTCCTCATGCTTTGATGAAAACCTATACGCTCCAATAGTCCATTCTTTGGATCTATGTCTAAGTCTATTAATCCATCAGCAACAATGGTTGAAGACAAGTTTTAGAGGGTGTTTGGAAGTGTGGTTGCAGTTACTTTTAAAAATGCTTTTCGTTTAAAAATACATCAAAATGATAAAAAAAAATTATTTTTGACATCAACACATCAAAACGATCTAAAAACACCAAAAAAATTTCATTTAAAATGAAAAGAAAAAGATTCAAAATTTGGCCAAACATCGGTTCAACCATTTAGCCAAACATGCACTAAACTTTTGCCTTCTCAACTTCAATTGTGCCCACGATTGAAGTCTAGGAAGAAAGTCAAAAAATTTGTCCTCCTCAAACATGTTGTCAATATTTAGGATCAAATAACCGAATCTCTTCATGTAACCCCTTACTATCCTATCATGCCTCAATTTTTTCAAGTTTTTTTCTCGCAATTCAAGATGTATTTTTGTTTAGAAATTGCTCTTTTAACTCTTGTTTCAGACCCTCCTATGTCACCAACTTTGGTGTATTAATGTTTAATTTCTCCTTAGACCTTATTCGCCACCATAACTTTCCATCACTCGATAAACGATAAATACATCATTGCGCAATATCAACTAGTTCATCAACATTGATCTTGCCCCAATGCTTGTAAATTCAAGGAACAAAAGGCTCTCGGTTTTGTGTCCCTCACACAAAGCCTTTTGGTTCTGATCATGGCACACAAGGAAGAACAAAATTAAGGGAATCAATAGTATAATAAAGATTAGAAAATTAATAAATGGAGATTATCTTTCAAGGATAGTCATGAAAGAAGAAAAAAATAAATATAGTAATTGAGTTCAATAAGAATATTTGATTATGGTAAAAAACATTTATAGGATTTAATAATAGAAAATCAAACTTCTAATTAAATTTTTTTGTAGTTGAGTTTATTGAGAATATTTTAAAAGTCATAAAGATAAGATAGGAAATAGAGGAACGTTATACATTTTAAAAATAGAAAAATACAATAATAACACAATAATCAATCTTATTATTATAGCCAACACAACCATTAACCATAATAAAAACCCTTATTGTTCTTCCTTTTCTCCAAAATAGTTGCCTAATTAGTTTCCATAATTTTTCTTTCCTATCCATCAGTGATATAGCAACAACAACAACAACAACTAACATCACATCAAGTCATCACTACTTTTGTCTCCTCCACCTAAACCATTTCCTATAAAACCATCTAAAAGCAATAAAAACAATCAAGATCATGAACCACAAAACCATGTGCCTCCTTGCCTCACCTTCACAGTACACCTTGTATGTTAATGCCTATAATCCACAAGCCATCGTTGTAAATCCATATTCTCATAGCTTCAAGTTGATTCCATTCACTTCACAAGGTCAATCTCAATCCCTAGATAAATATTTTGAATATTTTTTTAATATATAATCAATTTAAATATTAATTGTGATGATATTGATTTACTTGGTTGATTGACATGCTTCAATTGATTATTATATATGAATATATTTGTTTGTTGTGTGATTATATAGTTTACTTTGAATGATGTTGATTAATCAACATATATTTGGGGATGATATAATCCTTCAATGGAAAATCCTTAAAATGGTTATGTTTGGAGAAATTGAGATTTTTTTTATAAAATATAAATAAAAAAGTTTTTCCTTTATTAAAAAATTAACCTAAGTATGGTAAAATCATGTATATACTCTTTTTATAAAAAAATGTCTTATTTTTAACATTTAGGTCTTACAATATGTTCCTCCTCATAATTATGAAAAGACTTAGGCTATGTCAATGAGACCCCACCAAGATAGTGTGAGTGATGAGCTTTAGATATATTTTCAACAAAACCTAATAAACAAGTTAAAAATGTAATATATATCATATATTATGCTCTTAAGTCGAATGCCTTTCATGAAATTGAAAATTGAGCTTTATTATTTTGCCCCGATCCCAAACCAATATCATAGATTTTAGTAGGGATTTTTTTATAGGAATTTACACGTAATAGTTTAAATAATTTTTAGCAAAAGTACAATAAGTAACTTTAAAAAAAAACAACAATGAAACTCATTTTAGGAAAATCCCTATTACATAACCAATCCTTTACTTATCACTTATAAAGACCAGTTAAGATTTCTAGCTATCATAGAATTAAATGGAAACTTTTATTTTATTTTTTACACCATATTAATCCCTAAACCTGATTAATGTCACAAGGGTTTTCCTTTAGACAATTAATACTAGCTATTCTCACTTACATTGAAGGAAGTAATGTTATTCTTAATGTTAAATTTAACATTTCATTTGTGAGGCTAAAATAAATCATATATGTATATATTAGGTGTGATTATAATAAAATTAAAGTTGATATTATTTGTGGAATGGGAGTTGAGGAACATCCAATTTGTTATATTGTATTGCCTATTTCTTGTGATGTTAGTTTCAAGTCTATGGTTGGATTGACCAATGAATATGGATTGAGAGCTCTACTTGAGTAATAAACCTAAGAGAATATACTCATCTTCTATTATCAAGAATACTCAAGTCTAAAATTATTCTTGACTACATAAACATAATTTTGTGTTAATTCATCGAGAATAATTAAAGATGCAATAAACCTAACATTGGTTTACAAAATTATGAAAATGAAATATGCAAATATATTTGATTGTGAATAATCTAATGATACCTTTGGACCAAGTAACAAGGAAGATATATATAATCTTACTTAAGATTTAACTAACCAACTTGAAAAAGATGAGTTTGGTTAGCCAATAAACCAATTCATTGGGACCTCTTATTCTTGAATTTAAGGATGTTAGTAGAACTAATGAAATGGTATGTAATGATTGGATTTTGACTTGTAGAAATTTAGGTGTAAGTATGTAAGAGGCTTGACAAACCTTCTATAACAAGTTTGTATTAATAAATACATTCAACCACAACTTATGTGCAATTATGATGTTAATGGTACTTACATGGGGTATCATAATAGCTTTATTTTTATGAGATCTAAAAATTGAAAAGTCCACTTGCATGTATTGATTCATGGTTATTGAAAGACCATCATCAACTTGATCCAAATTTTATTTATAATATGATTTTGACAATTATAAGTGTTGACTTATGGACACTACAATCTTTCAAATAACAATAGGGTGGTGTTTGATTACTATTTGAGGACAAATAAGATAAAGATAATTAGGACATAATCATATTTAATTTAAAAGACAAACATGAAAATATAAAAATAAATATGTTCCTAGGATGATTTTGGAGAGTTTTTATACTTTCAAAATATAAGGTACAAAAAAGTCATGTCTTTAGAGATAATATTATTATTTTTTATTCCTAAACATCCTCATAAAACTCTTAATTAAATTTACTATCTAAAATATGTAAGAATAAAAGTGATTATTATTATGGCTTTAAAATAGAAAAAATAAGGTAAGCACAATTCAAGAGGGTTTTAACTTAGACTGACATGTTTGTGAGTCTATCAAATTTCAAGTCAAGTAGGTCATAACAATTTAATTCTTTTAAACTCAAAACTGTCCAACCTTGGGTCTAACAATATAAACTTAATATTAAACAAAATAAACTTAATTTTATTATTATTAAACACTTAATATAACCAAATTTATTATATTATTATTAAACACTCAATATAAACTAAAATTAAAAAATAACTAATTATTTTTTAACCAATATGTAACTTTGACAATAATACATATTAAGGGTACATTAATTTTTTAACCAACATGATAGGGAGATACTCATTTTCCTTATACATTACTATGAAATATAATTTTATTTTTGTCTCATGTTACATCTCTTTTATTCCCACTATCATGATAATTTTATTAAATATTTATTATTATCTTAAAAACTATCAATGATAAACTATATTTAACATAACTTCTTAATTACCAATTCATTTAAATATTTTTATATATAAAAAATAATTTTTAAATAATTTTTTTAAATTTAATCATGTATATTTCAAGGTTTTGGTATGGTTTGAATAACTTAACAGATACTTGTACTTCAAAAAGAATTTTTGAAAAGAAACATAATTTGTGTTATTATTATTATTATTTAAGGACTCATTAGTTTACTATAAAATGGAATGATTGAGTTTCATATGTACTAGATTTAGATGTGAATCAACCAAAAAAACATCAGCAAGGACTTATAGACTACCTTTTCCTTTTGTTTCTAGGATTGAAAGGCTGGATGGAAGGCTATAAATAAGACACAAGAGCTTTATTTAATTTTGTTAGCTACAACTCAATGCTTGTTTTTGCATAATTAAGACTTTGTTTTCAACTAGGATCCAAGGCTTGCTTGGATTAAGTCATAGGCTTTTCAATTTAGGATTTTTGGTCAGTTTTGAATGGACCTCATTTAAGTCCACATAAGGGGTCCATTAGAGTTACCTTTTAAGAACTATTTAAAATCTTGTAACCCTAATTTCGGCAGTCATTGATTAATTTTAATTATGAACTTTTCAGTTTATGTGAGAGAGTGATTCTTGCATTTTTTTAGTTCTTGAAAGAACTAAATTTGACCTATCAAAGATTAACTAGTTTCGTGGCGTCATTCTACTCATTCCAATAGTGTTGGTGTCTTGGGGCAGGTTTCCATTGTGTCACACTCCTATCAGACCTATTTTGACTTTTCGGGATCAAATCTCATTCTTTGTTGTGGGTTGCATGACCTCGTTACCACGAGGTTCACATTAGATTTTTTTTTTGTCTTGCACTACACCATCAGTCATATTGATATTTATATAAAAATATATATTTGAATGGTGATAACCCGTGATTTAAGATAAATCTAGAGGAAGAAAAGTGAAAAAGATAATTCAAAGCCTAATGTCAAATGATAAAATAAATAAAAACTAAGTTAAATTAGGCTAATTTTTAAAACCAATAACTCTAATCATGAAGACTCAAATGACCATACCAAATAAGAAAACAAGTTTTAAATGAAAGTTAACCCATCAAAAAATTAAATCGAACACAAATTGATGCAGACTAGCCCAAAAACACTAGCAAAGACCCATTACATGTTCCAAATGGTCCAATCACGCGGTCTAGTACAAAGGCATTGAAAGAGGCAATGAATGCATTGGTCTTAAAGCTTTCAACCCGGTCAAAATTGCAAGGACCATTGGAGTATCAAGAGGAGACCTTAATACATCTTATCCATGTGCATGAGGGGTCCAATACAACCTTATTTGGGCCATTAAGTTAGGAAAACAAAAGGATCCAAAAGAATCCTACTACAACATGGAACCATGGGATTTTGGGTCAGTTTAAGTGGACCTCATTTAAGTCCACATAAGAGATCCATTAGGGTTACTTTTTAAGAACTATTTAAACTCATGTAACCCTAATTTCAGCAGCCATTGATTAAACTTAATTATGAACTTTTTAGTTTATGTATGAGAGTGATTCTTGCATTCTTTAGTTCTTGAACGAACTGAATCTGACTTATCGAAGATCAACTGGCTTCGTGGCATCATTCTACTCATTCCAATAGTGCTGGTGCCTTGGGGCAGGTTTCCATTGTGTCACACTCTTATCAGACCTTATCTCGACTTTCCAGGATCTTATCTCATTCTTGGTTGTGGATTGCGTGACCACGTGATCATGAGGTTCGCATCAGGTGGTATCACACAAACAAAATCAAGGCTTTTCAATCTAATAAACTCACTATGCCTTTTACCTCACAACTTGCTTTCTTTTGGTTCTTTCAGAACTAAAATCAACAAATCAAAGTTAGTAGCCTTCGCAACGCACTCTAATTATGATTTTCAGACTCAAGAAACAATAAAAATACTGAAAACAAAGTAAAACAAAACTACGATTTCACGAGGGATGAAACTTCTAAAAGAAGTATATATGATAAAAGAATCAATCATATTATTTTATGTCCGGTTTTAGAAACATGATAAACAAGTAAGCAGTATATATGACATGAA
Organism: Salix exigua; assembly: GCA_032356905.1. NCBI lineage: Eukaryota > Viridiplantae > Streptophyta > Magnoliopsida > Malpighiales > Salicaceae > Salix > Salix exigua. The sequence continues at coordinate 4,085,512 of CM063590.1, read as the reverse complement.
AAATCTATGAAATTAAACAAATGAGGGATGAAACTTCTAAGACAAAATCAACAAAAAAGTGAACTCGAATTAAAAGGAATTTCAATAAAGAAGTGCAGATCAAATTAAATAAAAAAAAATTAAAATCATATTATTTGGTATGTATTAAAAAATAAATTCAATCCGAAAAAAATGAAAAGCAAAATAAATAAGAATCAAAAGAATATGGAACAAATATGATAAGGAAAATATAAGATAATCAAATGTTAATTTATGAATTTTTAAAAATATATATTAAATTTGATACAATTAAAAGATTAAGGACCAGTTTGATAATAAAACATAAGAAAATCAAAGTTCAAGGGACGAAAGATTAAAACAACATATAAATTAAATTTGACATGATTAAAGATTGAGGATCACTTTGCAAGTTTTAAGGGCAACATACCTTTTAAGGTGGAGGAAAGAAAGGATATGGGAGAAAGTTTATTGTTAAATATCCACCATGACTTAAATGCTCACATGTGTAAGCCCATCATGTAGAGGATGCGGTGATACTTTTTATGTTACCCTAGAAAGTGACAACCACTACTAAGAGACACCACATCGGTAGTTCAAAGGATGTAGGCACCTTCTATTTGTTAGCGTTGTGATGCATCAACTATTTTTTTATTGTAAAAAGACTAAAATACCTTTGACAATCACATGATAATTGTAGAAAAAACCAAGGTTAAACAACTAAACACCATTAAATTTGGCAAAAGAAAATCAACCTTATGTCATACAATAATAACACTATATAAAAATGTTATAAAGACCATAACAACATCGACACGATACAATAATTGTAACAAGAAAAAACCCTATGTCAAAAATCAAAAATGCCTCATGACCTTAGGCAAGAAAAAGTTGACCCTAAAGGGTATACTATAATTTTATTATGCCTCAAAGATGTGAAAATTTGATAACACACTCTAAACATAAATTTTATTTCTAAGGTCTTGGGAGCAATTATATTATGCAATAAAGAGTAAAAATATTATTTTCCCCTGAGGGTGTGTGATCTTTATAAGGAAAATAAGTCATTCTATCATATATTGAATTGTTCACAAACCATAGTAAATCAGTGATGTGTTTTAATTGTATATATATAATATGATAAATGTCATGTTAGAAAAAAAAAGAATGGGGTGCCTATTGTTGTACGAGATATTTAAATGAACTGAATTGTAAATAAAAGATAAACAAGAAATATATGTTTTCAAGGTAATTAAAACATTTAAAACTGATATTTGAACTTTTTTTATTAAGTTTTTTTAAAGATAACCAAGACTTAATACATTTTTCATTTTCAAAGTTATACCTACTTTGGACAAGTCATTTTTTCATGTTCGGATTCATTGTTGGACATCCATAAAATATCAAGTTGTAGAATGAGATTATAGAACTTCAAATTTCACACAAATAATTTAACTAAATTTTTTGTTTTTTAACTGGATCATAACTCAACAGCAAGACATGTGTTGAATAGTATGTTAATTGTTTTTTATTTTAGCGATTTAATTTCTTCTCTCTAGCCAAAATGGTAGGTAGTATAAAATTAGAAGAAAAAAAGATGAGTTGTTGATAAATTTTGCAGCCCTAGCCCCAATGCCTAACCTATTACCCAAGAGCTTAAACACACTTAGGCTTGGAAATATAAGCCCATATACCTAAGATGCATTTTTATTATATGTTTTTAAAGAATGAATTTTTTTAGATTAAATAAGAGATTGTTTATTATGATAGAGGAACTATTGTCATTATAATATTTTAGTGATAAAAAAATTAGGTTATTAGTTTTGAGACTCTAAGAACTCATTTTCAACATATTTTTATTTGATAATACTTTAAAACAACATTGAAATGTCAATAAACAATTATCAATCCAAAAGGATCTAAACTGGTTGAACATAGAAATTAAACTAAAAATGTTTATCTTTGTCAATCATGATCGAACTTTTTTTTGGCAAGATGAACGGTACAATATATCTCAATGAAAGTTCTCTCATCAAATGGAATTCATTGACACCGAAAACATTTTTTTTATTGCCAAAATAGTGATAGCCAATAACTTTCCACTACACTCTTATTTCGTAACGAATATCTCTTCTATCCCAAACCTATGGAATGAAATCCAATCAAAATGAATTTTAGGATCAAACTAGTAATATGAAAAACTAAGGCCATGTTTGTTTCAAGGAAACTGAATTCCTGGAATTCAGTTTCCTCATTTTCCATTGTTTGGTAAACATTGGAAAAGTTGGTCAAAGGAAAGTTAATTCCTTAACTTTCCGGTCAAACTTTCCATTAACTTTCAATTTGAGGAAAGTGTTTTCCTCTCCTTATCAAAAGGAAAACACTTTCTGGAATTGATAAAACACATAAGACCCCTCTTGTCTTCCTCAGCCCTCTCTTTCCCGATACCAAAACCCAAATCAAAAACCCTCAATCTTCTCTTCCTCAACCCTCTCTCTCAACTCAATTGAGCTCTCTCAAGTCCCACCTCAATCAATCAATATTCTCTCAACTCAACCTTCCTAACTCTTCCTCGGAATCATCTTCGTCAGTCCTCGACTCGTCGAGTCGGACTCATCTTCCTCAATCCTCACCTCAACGAACGCAGATCTCAGACTCCTCATTCAATTAGGTTCATCTTGCTTTACTTTAGCGTCATTTACATTTGAAAGTTTTCCAGGTGGGATTGGATACCTGAAGATGGATAGTTTTTCATGTCGAATGGATCGTTTTGCACTTGTAAAACACGAAACATTGAGGAGTGTAATATTCTGAGACGTGAGAATTTAACAAGCTTTCAATATTTTATCTGATTTAATTAAGAATTGATTTTGGATTGATCTTCAAATTCTAAACTTGGTTTTGGCAAACTGTTTAGATCAATTTAGACTTGAAAAGCCCAGAGGCCAGATGTTTGTGAGCTAAGATCTCAACGAAGAAAGATGAGGATTTCTCGCTCTGTTCCTTATGATTTCGGGTTAGCTACTCTTCCTTTTCTTTTAGTGTTTTTGCACTTTTTAGATTTACTTATCTCTTGGTAGTGTTTTTCTTTCTTCCTTTTGCTAATATTTTACAGGAAAAAAAAAGAATATATATCTCTTGGTAGTTTTTTCTTTCTATCTTTTGCTAATATTTTACAGAAAATAAAAGGGATATATATCATCTTTGTATTAGGATTGAGGCGAGATGTTGTTTTTATATTTTCTGAGAATTCTGGGGAGATAAAAGTAGTATAACTGCAATTTCCCGTTGATATCACAGGCATAGTGCTTTCTTAAATTGAAAACTTGAACTGGATGGGTTGATGGTGGTCAATGTTAATCAGAGATAGTTGTCCCTTAAGGCTTTGAGCAAGTCATTCAGGGTTGATACACAAAAAATCCAAATTCAATTGGCTTATTTTGAATAATGTTGCTGCCATACATATCTTTAGGCACTTTGAAATGAGATGGAATGAACTCTAGAAGTTAATATATTGTTCACAAGACCCATCTTAGTTACAGAGATGTGAAATGTGAGCATCAAGAACTTTATGGCACTGACCTCTACCCCCACCAGATTGTTTGTTTGTGTTTTTTCTCCCATTCGGCTATCATTTGCCACTATGTTTTTTTGGTTGGCATCGTTCTTCTTTCAGTCGTTTGATGTATTAGTAACTTTCTTGCAGCAAGCCAAAAACTGTCGAAGAAATCCTAAAGATAGACATCAAACCTGGCTGGAAGAAGGGCACACAAATAACTTTTCCTGAGAAAGGCAATCAAGAACCTGGAATCACTCCAGCTGATCTAATTTTCGTTGTGGATGAGAAGCCCCATTTTGTTTTCAAGAGGGATGGAAATGATCCGGTGGTCAACCAGTAAAATCTCGTTATTGGAAGCTCTCACAGGGAAAACCATCGAATCGACAACCTTGGATTGAAAATATCTCCCGATCTCGATGAATGAATATTGCCAAACCAAGTCAGGAGTTGCTGGTCTCAAATGAAGGAATGCCCATCTCAAAAGAGCCCACCAAGAGAGGAAACCTTAAAATCAAGTTTGATGTCACATTTCCAACAAGACTTATCGTGGAACAGAAATCTGACCTCAAGAAGGCCCTAGGTGCATCTGATAATTAATTCAGATATCAAAGCTTGGGTTGTCAAGTTATCCATTTAACACTGATCATCAATTTAAGTTAATTTCATTAACACTGATCATCAATTTATGTTAATTAAATGTAAATACGCTATGTTTTCCACTGGCCTAATGTAAAGATTGTGCATAGTAGGAAAGAAAGCTTGAAAGCATTTTCGAATTTGTGCATTATTGTTAAGGATGAGCTTGTAATCTTTTAACTATTGGCCAAGCTGCCACGAGATGACTGTGGCCTTCTTCTGATCTAAAGCTGTGTACTTTTGATCTAATTGTTAGAGGTATGGTAATCATACCATGTGTTTTATATTTTATAAAATAAGCTATGTATGAATATAGGATATAATAAAAAAATTCATCATTATACTTTTTAGATTTCATTTTTTTATTTTAAGTGATTAAATATTTCATATATATTAGATAAACTTGAAAAAACAATTAATTTATTAATAATTTATTTTCCAGTTTATTTTCCATAACACAAACAAACACTGGAAAGTATTTTCCAGTTCATTTTCCATAACACTGTCAAACATCGGAATTCACTTTCCAGGAATTCACTTTCCAAAAGGAAACCACTTTCCAGCAAACAAACGGGGCCTAAAAGGAACAAAAATGAATTAGGCACCTCAATAACCTTGTATTTTTTTTTATTTCTTACCAATATATTAATAAGGGATAAACTTACAAAATATTTTGGTGATCTAAATGAAAAAATCAAGACAATAAAAACAATTGAAGAATTATGGGCTACCGAGAAACACCAGGAAGAACTTATGGGCTACCTATTCCTTTTATGTTAGCTAGAGCCCAATGCTTGTTTGGGCTTAAGATTTCGTTTTCAGCTAGGATGTAAGACTTGTTTGTATTAAGTCATGGGCTTTCCAACTTAGGATTTTGGGTTAGTTTTGAATGGACCTCATTTAAGTCCACATAAGGGGTCAATTAGGGTTAGTTTTTAAAATACTATTTAAATTCATGTTAGCTAAATTTCGACAACCATTGATTAATTTTAATTCTGATTTTTTCAGTTTTATGTGTGAGAGTGAATCTTGCATTCTTAAGTTCGTTCAAGTTCTTGAACTAACTGATCTGACTTATCGAAGATTAACTGTTTTCGTGGCGTCATTCTATTTATTCCAATAGTGCTGGTGCCTAGGAGCAGGTTTCCATTGTGATAACCTTTCAGCTTTTTCGGGTCGGATCTCCTTCTTGGTTATGGGTTGCTTGACCACGTGATCACGAGGTTCACATCAAATTGCTTCTACTATAAGAGAATATTTTCATCATAATCAATGTCATGTGTTTGTGAAAACCCTTGTGGTACTAGTCGAGTTTTATATCTTACGATTTCATTTTTCCATTCCATTTTCAAATAAATACTCATTTGTATCTATTTAGTTTAACACCTTGAGGTGTTTGGAGTATAGGTCTGAAAGCTTTATGTTTTGTAAGTAAATTTAACGTAGTTTGTTTCTTTTTATTTTAACTAATCATTTCTATGTCTGCAATCTAAGATGGATTAAGGATTAAAATCCTCATTTTCATTAACGATTTCAAGTGATATATTTATGGAAAAATTTATCAACCACTATTTTTTCTTAGTTTCATTGTTTTCTCATAGAGACGTAATTTATTGAGATATCCTTTTTTGTTTTGTTTTGAGGTTCCTAAACCTTTTCTAGGGTTTTATTATTAATTATATCTATATCATCATAAATATTTTCTTCCTTAATAATGTCAGTTGATTATTTGCTCCTTTTTTTTCAAGGATTTTTGTCTCTTGAACCAATTGCTCTACCATATTTCTTGCATGCCTTAAACTCATTTGCTATAATTTTAGTGTATTGTTGTAATAGGACTTAAATTCTATTTAGAGATCTATAACTAGTACATGGGATTTGGTACTTGATTTGAATTAGTGAATGTATTTGATAGTTTATTAGTTATATCTTGCAAACAAAGTATATGTTGAACTTCTTGTTTATATTGTTTTGTATGAGGATTACAATTTGATAATTATAATGCATTCCATGTAATATCTTTATCTAACTGTTTAATTTCTCCCCCTAATGATAAAAACATAGTCTCATCAAAATAATGGTCGGTAAAACATGTCATAAATGAATCACATTCTAAATATTTAAGGTATTTAATTATTGATGGGGAATCAAATCCAATATATAATCCCAACCTCATCATAGGACCATTCTTTATACATTGTGGTTGATAAATTGGAATATATACTTCAAAATCAAATATTCTTAGATGGAAAATGTTTGGCTCATGATAAAAAAAACCAATTGCAATTACAAGAATTTATGATATGATGTTGGCCTAATACATATGAGTGTTGCTTCATATAATATAGTGTGCCCCTAAATAGAGACAGGAAACTTAGTTCTCATGATTAATGATCTTGAAATTAATTGAAGGTGTTTAATAATTGATTAAGAGAGACCATTTTGAGTATGAGCATAAACAATAAGATGTTCAATGTTTATCCAAAGTGACATGCAATAATTATTAAATGTTGGGATGTAAATTCACCCCCATTATCAGAAAGAATAGTCTTGAATTTATGGCCAGAAATTGTGTTTGTAATCTAATAATTTGAGCAACTAATCTTGTAAATGTCATCTTATGAGTTGATAATAAACACACATATGACCATCGTATAGATACATATACTAAAACTATAAAATATCTAAATTTTCCATATGGTTGGTGAATGGGCCCACAAATTCCACCTTAAATGTGTTCTAGAAATCTTGGGGATTCAATCCTTACCTTAGCTAGTAATGATCTAATGCCCAATTTTTATTGAGAACAAGTAGCACGTGAGAATTCCTTAAATTAAAATTTTTTTTAGCTCTTCAATTGATGACCATGTGAATTCTTACTAATCATTTGTATTATTATTGACTCAAGATGGCTTAATTGGTCATGCCAAACAATAAAATTATTTGGTTCATTGAACTTCCTGTATATTATTTTATTGATTTCAATATTTGTGTAGTACAATGTTAAAGATTAAACAAATAATTTTTCAAATATTTGTTTGTTGTACTATCTGCTAAGTATATATCTTCATCACCAATATTGGGCTTATGATGAAAATTCATATTTTCTTGATATGAGAGAGAAAAATATTATAATTTTTTTTGTCTTTTTTTCCTTTCAATAAAAACTTATATAAATCAACAAGATGTTTGACCTTACAATAGCGACAACGCAAATGCCCTTTCATTCCATACTAATAACAAATATTTTCTAATATATTGTTATCCTTGTTATGTATGTTCTTCCCCCTTGTTTTTCCTTCTTCTATAAAAGTTTGTTAGAATTTGATGAATTACAACCATTGTCACTAGTAGTCTCAATATAGTAGTCGTTAAGTTGTATATTTTTGAAATAGATTTCTTTTTTATTTGATTGAGAATAGCACATAATAATAAATAAAAAATTCCATTAAGAAACATTATATTAGTTCTTCGAGTGCCTTTAATTAAATCTATTAATCTTGATATTGTATTCACCTATACTTTCATCATTCTTAGATATAAAAAAATCTACTTATATCTAAGAATGATATGGTGTTGCACCATTTGCTAATCATATCGATGCGAATCTCATGATCATGTGGTCACTTACAATAAAGATTAAGATCTAATCCCAAAAAGCTGAAATAGGTTTGATAGGAGTGTGACAAAATGAAAATATTTTCTAGGACACCAATACTATTAGAATGAGTAGAAAGATGTCACAAATCCAGTTAATCTTTAACAAGTCAGTTTCATTCTGTTCAAGAACTGAAGAATGCAAAAATCACTCTCATACATTAAAACTTAAAAATTCAAAAATAATAATCATCAAACATTGTTGAAATTTTGGTTACATGACTTTAAATAGTTTCTAAAAAATTAACCCAAATGGACCCCTTATATGGACTTATATGAGGTCCACTAAGAACTAACCCAAAACCCTAAAATGAAAATCCTATAACTTAATCCAAACAAGCTTTTTGATCCTGCTGAAAATAAAAATATTAATCAAAACAAGTCTTGGATTGTATCCAAACAAGCTTTCATTTCACACTTATTTTGTACTTCTTTGGTATCCTTGTTTTGTGTGTTGTTTTCTCTTTCTTATTTCTCCTTATTCTATGAAAATTTGTTAGAATTTGACGAACCAAAACAATTATCATCATCATCATCATCTCATAATTTTCACTTTGGGAAATAGAGTTGAATCAGTCGGTCATGATTCACAATTTTTCATTAAAAGTTCATTATATTGTTCATTCATAAGTAAATATGAAATCAATTTAGAATATTTCTTAAAATTTTGTTCTCTATATTATTGTTGCAGGAGCACATTTTAGGCATGAAAAAAAGAGAATCATTTTTCTAACATATCTTCATCAATGACTTTGTCTCCACATAATTTCAATTTAGAATTGATATTAAACATTGCATAATTGTATTCACTTACAATTTAAAATCTTGTAATCGTAAATGTATCAAATCATAACGAGTTTTTGAAAGAATAATTGTCTTTTGATGATAATATTTTTCAAATTTTGTCAAAGAATAAGGGGATATTTAATAATGAGATATTTTATTTTCAACTCCTCATGGAGATAATGGCGTAAAAAGATCATAGTCTTTGTTTTTTTTAATAATAGATGCTTCATAATCATTTATAATGATGTCTCCAAAACCCACAATATTGAGATGAATTTTGGCATCAAGAATACATGATAAATATAGAAAATAACAATAAATAAATTCATAAAAAAAACAATAATAAGAAAACTCAATGAGATTAATCAAAACAGAAATGACATATGGCGTTGTTATACCTCAACCATTAAGGGTATTTCACTTTTCTTTAGACCAATAACCCGCAAGTAAGAGATTTTCAGTCTATATACCAGATTTATAAACACATAATATAATTTTTTATATGAATAAAAGTGACAAGTCCAATGAGATAAAATCTTTTAATAAACACAAAACATACTTATGATCTGCACAAGCCTAAATACATATTTTAAACAATAGTAAATATAATGATGAATAAGATTTGAAGAAATCTTATTGAAATTTGTATGGAAATAAGTATAGCGTGTCTATATATATATATATATATATATATATCAAATATGATTATATGCTTCAAGATTAAAAAAAGGAGCAATTAATGTTGATAACACTTTATAAAACTATATATTTAGAAGCATACAATATATTAAAAAAAAAGAGATTTAATAGAATAAAGGAGGATAATAAAAATTGAGAAGAATGAAGATAAATTTCAAATAAAATAAGTAACAATAAAAAAATGAGGACCAGATTTGATAGATAAAAAAATTCAATAAAAAAATAATAAGAAAAAAGAAAATAGCAATTATAAAAATAAGGACCAAAATTAATATAAAAATTAAATTTTAAGAGATGGAATTGAAAAATAAATATTCGAAACAAATTGTATGTAGCAATCAAAAGGTTGAGGATCAAATTTGATATAATCAACAAATAATAACATTTCTAAATTTTTCACAATTTCTGGAAAGTGTTTTCCGCCCAAATTTTCCGGAAAATACTTTCCTGAAAACCAAACCAAATTTTTATTTGACTGGAAAGTGTTTTCCATTGATAAACTTTCCTAATATCAAACAAGCACAAAAAAGTTTAAAAATTGATTTCTATAAACGACTTTCCTTAAAACAAACAAGGCTTTAGAATTTTCTCTACTACATTGATTTAGGAAATGAGAAGCAAAAGGGTGTCATTGGAAATGAAAGCAAAAAACATGGGCATTCCTGGAAAACAGTAGATTCAAGGAGGCGGCATCGTCAGTGAGTGGCCAAAGCCATATCTACCTCTGTTTTTGACTTTTCTTTAGAAACAAAAAATAATTTAATTTATTAATAACACTTCTCTTCCTAAAACTCCTCGAAGAAAAAATAGAAATAGAACACAGAATTGGGGCTTGTCAGATTCCTGGATCCATGGCTTCTCGCAGACGCATGCTCTTGAAGGTTATAATTCTCGGTGACAGCGGGTACAATTTATCACGTTTCTCTCTCATTCTCAATTTTATGTTTTCAATTTGGTTAATGCGATTGTTATTTTGATAAATTATGCAGGGTAGGCAAGACATCGCTGATGAATCAGTAATTACTCTCCTGAACCTGCATAGATTTTCTTTATTAAAAAAAAAAAGAATTTTCTTTTTCTTTTTTGTAAATAGTTTTGTTTTTTGGTATGGATTTTTAGGTATGTGAATCGAAAGTTCAGTAATCAATACAAGGCAACAATAGGAGCTGACTTTCTAACCAAAGAAGTTCAGTATGAGGATAGAATGTTCACGTTGCAGGTCCCAAACACAATTTCTTTTTTATTTATTTATTAATATGATCTGTTTGTATAATAATTTGTTTTCTTTTATTTATTTATTTTCTGTTAGATCATTAATTTTAATTAATCAAATTATATAGTATATCCATAATTTTGTTATTAAGTTGAAGTTAATTGTGGTTAATTCGTATCCATTAGTAATTGTTTCAAACTAATTTGTTGAGGATTTATAATTTTAAAATATTAGAGATTGAAAAAGCAATCGGGAGGAGTTAGCTACTGGGAATGGAAGCATAAGATTTGAAGGGCATTGCTTCTAGGTGGATTTGCTTCACAAGCAAGTAATTTGGTTTAATTGCAATTTCAATTACTTATAGTAGGTCAAGGCCTGTATTCAGAAAGGATGAGGAGAAGAATCCAGGAAGTGGATGTTTGATGTATTAGGAGACTGAGAATAATTTATTAGGTTGCATCCTCTGTATTCAGATGCTTGATGGACAACGTAGAATAAGCAAATTCTATAGTATGTTGGCTATAATTGTGCTTTTAGATATCTCAGACCAAGTTTTCTTTTGATGTGTCCTTAAATGAATTCATGATTCCAAGTTCTGGATCGAACTCTTTGTTGTGTTGCTGTCTACTGATGGTAGGAAACAAATATCAGAAAGTTAATTTGAAAGGGAGTTTTACAAAAAAAACCATAAGGTTCTTTTGACCTCATTGATAGTTAATATTTCTTTATCTTAATTCTGGTGAATTAACAAAAATAAGCTTTAAGATGTGGGGTCATGATATGTAACATCAAGCCCTCCTGTATGTCAGTCATGGCATGACTTTATGTAGTTTTTGGGCCACAGATACAGAAGTGTGAAGGCTTATCATTCGAGTTTACATATTATTTTCCATCTTGAGTGGAAATGTCTGGCTCTGTAAACTTTGTTCTCTGCCTTGATATCTGTATGTGCAGATATGGGATACTGCAGGACAAGAGAGGTTTCAAAGTCTTGGAGTGGCTTTTTATCGTGGCGCGGACTGCTGTGTTCTTGTGTATGATGTGAACGTCATGAAGTCATTTGACAATCTTAACAATTGGAGAGAGGAGTTTCTGATTCAGGTAACCATTGCTAATTGGCTAGACAGATCTTTTGATAGTTTGTAAAAAAATACTGAAGATTATATACTGTGTACTAATCTGCAGGCAAATCCATCTGACCCTGAAAACTTCCCATTTGTTGTGTTGGGGAACAAGATAGATGTTGATGGAGGCAATAGTCGAGTGGTAGGATGATTTTTCCCTTTTCATGACACTTATTTCCCTACATTTGAAAATATTTTCATAAAATGTGCACTCTCAGAAATGTTGACAGGAAATATACTACTCATGCTGATCTGTTGAGTAAAAGATTCCCAATTGACATCATTTTGCAACTTTAGGTTTCCGAAAAGAAAGCAAAGGCATGGTGTGCTGCTAAGGGAAATATACCCTACTTTGAGACTTCTGCAAAAGAAGGTTTCAATGTGGATGCTGCATTTCACTGTATAGCCAAAAATGCGCTTAAGAATGAACCTGAAGAAGAAATGTTAGTGGAAAACAATCCTCTGCATTCTTGACAGAAACCAAATATGAATGTCATGAAATGCTAACTGATTGTTTTGTTGTTGCATGTTGGTGATGACAGATACCTTCCTGACACCATTGATGTTGGGGGTGGAGGGCGACAACAAATGTCAACTGGGTGCGAATGCTGAAAGATCTTGCTGCGCAGCTGTGTTTTTCAAATAGCAATACTGAGTTTCATCACTATGTTTTCATTTGGTCATTAAAATTCTTCATCTTTGTATTCTATTAAGTGGCTCCAAAAGCTAAATTGGATTTCTTCTTGGTGTGTTGTATTCTGTCTTGTAATCATGATTCATTTCGATCACTATATATATTACCTGTACTTGTTGCGACTAATGGTAGTCGAGTTTGTTTGAAATATATCGGCAGATCATCCTTTTCCTTTCAATACAAAATCCAAAATTGAAGAAAAAGAAAAAGAGAAAAAAAAAATCAGTAATTGTGGTTTTCAAGGATCATAAATGTAGCTGCTTCATTATTCTTCTAATCCCCTGTTTTGCTTGTGAATTGGATGGTGAAGATTGTTTTAGCTTGATGCTAGATTTTGTTTTCTGGTCGATTGATATTCTAATGTGCTAAGAACAATGATTTACCAGATAAGGAATAAAAATTCGTGACGTTCGTATTTTCTTCTTGTAACAAGTGAGAAAATAATAAAGGGGAAACATAACAAAACAACTAATTGGAATAGAGAAATGTATATCTGATTGACATTTGTTATTTGCTAAGATTTGAATGTGTTGTTGTTGGTTTTGTTTCTTTTTCGTATTTTAGTGTTTGTTTTAATGTTGATTTGTTTTTGATTTCAAAGTTTTACGAGAGAGATATCATGGACAATTATGAATCCATGGATAAAGTTAATTGGAATAGAGAAATGTTGCATATATTTTGTAAAAATGTTGCATTCATTATATTGATAAAAATAATTTGGTGAGAGAATAAAAAAAAAATTCAATTTACTTGAATTATTAATTAAATTAAATTATTATAATTATTAAATCTACAATATATATATATATATATATATATATATATATATATATATACTAGCTATATTGCCCACGCTTTGCCATGGGCATTCTTGTGTATATAATTTAATATAGTTAAATACACAACGATAATTTTTTAGAACTTTTAAAATTAAAATATAATATTTCAACATATAAAGTTTGATATAATGAAACAAACCAAAATACCCGATCATAAAATAGTAACTTCGAAGTGTTAACTTCAAAAATTATCATCACTATTAATGTTAAAACAATAAAAAATATTAAACTATCTCGAGAAAAAAAATTAAAAAAAAGTTAGAACAAAAACTAAAATTATTATTATTATTATTCTTAATATTAATATCATTATTGCGTTAATTACCAAAAAAACAAAATTAAATCAAAGACTAAAAGAAGTTTTAAAAAAATAACAAAAGAGAAAATAAAAAAATAAAAAAAATGATAAAACAAAAATAAAAATTCTTACTTGGAAAGAAAAATGATTTGAAAATTAAAAAAATTGATCGCACTATATTGCGGGCGGAGCAAATAATTTTTATGATTGTTGGGATTAAAAAAATTAATAGAATTTATTGGTACAAAAATAAAATATAATATCTATATATGCTAAATTAACGGTAAAATAAATGGCCGCGACTTTTAGTTGTTAGGTAATGTGATTCTTAGCCCCTGTTTTGGTATTGTTGTTTCACATATGTTTTAATTATTTATTTATTTTAAATTTAGTTTTTTATATTTTTAAATATTTTAATATATTAATAAAAATAATATTTTTAAAAAGCAATCTCGCAATACCCTAATACCCTGAGCAAGGAAATAAAATTATACTCTCTCCCTCTCTCACGCCACATCCTTATTCTCCTTTTGGTTTGCAAGCTATCAGCTTATTATTTTAATTTTTATTTTTATGTCTCAGCTGTTACTTTTTTATAGCAATATTTCCTATTTCTTAAAAAATGTTTTCAAATTAAAAAAAAAACAGAGACAATATGTGATGCTTAAAGTGACAACTTGGACATTAAGTGATTTAATAAACTCTCTCCTCTCTCAATGTTTATAATTCTCTCTCTAGATGTTTATAAAATCTCTTTGATTTGTTACCGAAACAGCTTCACATCTTTTTTAAAATGCCTAGCACGGCGTCGTCTTCACCACCCTCTACCCTCTGCTTCCTTTCCTGAAAAATATCTAGCCTTTTTAAAAATAATTGTCACTCACTCTCTCGATGGCTGTCTTCTTAATCGTTTTCGTCGCCAGGTTTTTCCTTCTCTTCTTTAGTGGCCAACCATTAGTGATTTTTCACCGCACGATTGATGATCGTGTGTTGCTTTGATTCTCACACATGCGTTGTTAAATGTCTTGATTTCGCTTTTGATAGGAGCTGTTATTGTTGTCTTGCACATTGCATCTAGAGACCCAAGAGACGCACAGAGAATAAAAACAAAAGCCAAAACAATCCCTATAAAATGAAAATAGGCTAGATCATTAAGGGTGGAACAGTATCAAAACTGCCACAATCCATAATTATTTTATTCTTTAATATATATATATATATATATATATATATGCTCTTTAAAGTAATTTCATAAGTTAAAATCAAATAAGCAATATGAAAAAAAAACTTTTTAACCAAACACACGAAACTGTTATTTATTAATTTCAAATTCAAAAACAGTTTTAACCAAACATTTCAAAACTTATTTTGAACCGCAACTAAAATGTTTTTTATGAAACTGTTTTTTTAAAACATCAACCAAAAAATCAAAAACTGTACCAAACACACTCTTAATCTAGCTGAAAACTTTTGGTCCTTGTACACTTCTCTTTTGGGTTTTTAAACTTATTTTAGTCTTTTTTAAAAAAATAATAATAAAAGGCTCTATTTTAAACTAAAATATTGATATTATATAGTTTTTTTATTCAATTATCATATATAAAATATAAATTAGTTTTATTTATATTAAGGTCTATTATTATTTATTATTTCTATCAAATATTCTTAAAAAATAGCTATTTATTTGTTCTTTTATATTTTTAATAAATATTTAGCGTCACGGTTCAACCTATGTTTATGTTGAATAGCGGCTCCATCCACACCAGCTACCAACTATCAAACGAGACTCTAGCGTTCGCTATGCGTATACTAAAAAATTATAATCACCCCGGCAATCCGGCAATACATGATTTCCACACACGCCACGGGCAACATTGCAGATCATCCTTCTCCCTCGTCTCCGTATCTTCTCTATCTCTCTACATCATAAATCTCCCTCTCGTCTCCCTCATCTCTGCCTCTCGTCTCCCTCGTCTCTCACACACATAGAGGCAAGTCTTCTCCCTTACATCCCACACACACAAGCATCATCTTCTCCCTCGCCTCCCACTCTCCCTCAGCCTACAAACCACCCACACCCACCATCCCTTCCCCCTCAACCACACCAACCTGCAGTACTCCCTTCTTGAGTTTATGTGTTTTTATGCAAAATAAAGCAAGTCATTATAGGTTTTGATGCCATGGAAATGCTCAGTGAGATGGAGTCATTGGGATCTGAAAATGATTTTAGGGTTGATGAAATTGAAGATGAAATACAATAAGTCAACAATCCTTACTTTTTGAATTATTCGTCTTTTCTTTTATGTTTACATCATTCTTAGTTATAATTGTTTTGGTGCACAACTATTTGATTTTTTGTTTGTTTGAGATATTCAATGACAGCCTGGCTTTCTCTTTTTTTTTCTTAAATTTTTATCAGGTTGAAGAAATCATTTTCCTTTAATGACTGCAAGAGAAGGCTAATCTTGAGTGTTGGTGGTTTTGATTGTTAATTTGGTCACAACTGATGTGGCCAATGTATCTTTTATTATGCAAGATTTAGTAGTAGAATAAGGAAAACTAGATGGTTTAGTTCAGCGATCATCATCTTCCAGTAGCAGAAAATGTGAAGATGCTTCAGCTGTCTTGCCGTGCTCGCATTTTGTTCAAGTAAGAAAATTTAAGTTTTGTTCTCTCAACCAGTCGTTGTTTAGTTTTATCTGCTTGGAATTGGATATAATTTTGTGGGTGCAAATATTATAGGTACCGCATATAAATCAGCTTCACTCTTGGGATTATGGCCTTGCTTGTGTCTTGATGGCTTTGAATGCAATTGGCATCAATAATTGCAGCATTCAGGGCTTGGTGGACTTATGCTGCACTAGTAGGTCTATTCTTCTTCACAGAAATCTATTCTTCATGTGTTGTTTTCTTGTCTATATAGCCTAGATCGATCACTCAGGGTTTTCTGCTACTGGAAATCTTGGACATGATTGCTAGATTTTAGCCTATAAGGACTTGCACATTATTTTTGCAACCACTTATGATTGGTTTGACTTACTTGGTGGCAGGCCTCTCCTAGATCCTTTCATATTCGTTTCTAACTATTGCTATTTAGAAAAAAATGGAGGGAGATTTTTTGTGCAAAGTAATTGAGGCTTCTTTTGAGATTTACTTGATTGTATGAAACTCATTCTACTATTCTATAAAAATAATTTTTGGAGATAGCGTTGAAAATGTTATTATTTTAGCATTTCTTGTATGTATTAGTGTCCTGGCGTGATTGTGATACTATCTTATAAACTATGTACCTGTTATACTTTTAGAATTTCTAAAGTAGATTGCAAGAATAAAATAATCTTTATTTGAGAATTCATTAGTTGCGTATAATGTTTTTTAGGAATATGCAATGCTTATGTGAGACTCTTGCACGTTTGTTGTGATTTTATCTTCATTCTTTTTGACACAATGGAGTTACAATTGTGAGTTTTAGTAACATAATCAAATCAAGTTTTGCAGTCACTACACAAGATGTTTCCATGTATCCTTGCAATTAGCATCACTTCTACAATCATAATTCGATAAAAGTTCCACCTGTATTTTGTTCTTGCTTTTAATATTACCATATACTCTGTGCAGTCAAACTTAGTTTTGAACATTTTGATTATTGAATAAAATCATTGCTTACTTCAGAATAAAGTCGCTTCCTTTTATTTCCATTGCATCAAGTTCAGTGTCTACATTTTGCAACAATTAGTAATGGATAATTAGAGTTGGATAGTCAAAGTAGGACCACCTAGTTAATAGTATGTCGACGAGAAGTGATTCAACTTCTTTGCATATGAATAAATAAGGGTGTAACATTCATGAGGTGATAGTTGAGATGCATTCTATTTCTGGAATCCGGGCTGACCATGATCTCTATGACTTCGCAGCATAAATTATGCTCCAATGTGGGAGGAGAGAATTTGTATTTGAATTGACTGAAGGATTTGTATTTGAATTGTTATCAAAGTTTGTATTTGAATTCCTTCGTTAGTGTTTCAGGAACTGATGAATCAATTGTATTGTTGTATTAATGCATGTGTAAGATTATTTTTTATCGGTAATTTTTTTCTAATCCTGTTAAATATTTTTTTCGATAATTTTAGAAAAATATATCTAATTTACTTCAATTATTTCAACAAAATACACACACACACTCACATATGTATTGTATTTTAAAGTAATTTGATAAGTTGACAGCAATATGAAAAACATGGTAATCAAACGCACGCACAAAACTATTTTTCATTAAACTCAACTATAATCATAGTTTTAACCAAACATTTAAATTTCAATTACGAATTGCAGCTAAAAATATTTTTATAAAATTGTTTTTTTTTCAACTTCAACCACAACAGTAATAACTAGGGGTGAGAAAAAAATCGACCAATTGAGAAAATCAAGAAAACCAAAAACAAAATAACCGAGAAAATTGAATTGATAAAAAACCAGAATAAATCGATTAAAAAATTCTGAAAAAATGTCATGTCCGGTTCGGTATCGGTTATGTACATACAAAATCGATTAACCCAAACCGAATCAGTTTGGTCGGTTAAAAACAATAATATAAATACAACCTTAACAAACCTTAAATCGTCCCCAGCCTCTCGCCTCCTTCTCTGCAACTAACAAACCCTAGATCGTCCCTAACCTCTCGCCTCTCGCCTCCTTCTATGAAACTATTAGTCTAATACTTTAGGCTAGATCATCCCCAGCCTCTCGCCTTCCTTTGCATCTTAAATCTCCCTTCCTCTCATCTCGCGCTTCTCAGCGTGTCCCTCTGCAAGACTGCAAACAACCAAACCAACTGATATGAACTTCACCAACATTTGTGATGAAACCCAATAAGAATGATAGTTTAGAACCCCAAGATCGTGTAGACAAGATTGGTTGAGCCTTGACCCGTCACCTAACAAGATGAAAAACCAAGACTACAAAAGATTGAAACGTCACACCTAGAAAACCTAAGAATCCCTCAACAATCAAGGTGATAAGTTTGGTTGTTTGAACGCCACAAGATTAACTTGATAAGTTCTAGTAGTTCTTTTAAGAACGAAGAAGAACACAAGACCTCACAAATATGATAATTCTCTGAAAACATAATCTACTTAATAATTTCGAAATACCCCTTTTTATACTTGGAACAACCCTCCAAGAATAGGAAAAGTCATAACTAGAGCTTTAAAAGAGCTCAAATCGTAACATAAACAAGTCCCCACGTTTTTAGGTCTCTTGGACTTCTAGAGGCTATCATAAATAGCTAAATGACTAAATGCAATGTATTTAACATCACCATTGAAGACCAACTTCATTCCTCTAATTAATAACCTTCAAAGTCATAAAATTCATGCCCTTTGATGGTCAGATCATGCTGAAACGTTTTTGCATAATTATTACCCTCTTCAATTGCTTTGATGATGTGGACTAAGCCTTGATTATCATTTGATCCCACCATGGGTTTTTAGAATCAGCCCAAATCTCTTGGACTAGCCCATTTAGTGATTCCTTGAAGAACTTGGCTCTAAGTCTTGTAATTGGGCCACTTGGAAGTGACAAAGGGTCTTGTCGCGAGTCAGACGCATTCCGAATGTATGATCAATATGTCCAGCTCCTTGGTTTGCATCATTCTCCCCTCTTGAGAAGGATTTGTCCTCAAATCATCACCTACATCAAAGGGAGATAAATCGAAGCGTTAAAGCTTGCACTAACACCATACTCACCTGGTAAGTCAAGCTTGTAGGCATTATCATTGATGCGTCCAATACTTGAAATGGTCCGTCACCCCTAGGTAAGAGTTTTGAGCGTCGCTTTTCAGAAAACGTTCCCTCCTTAAATGCAACCACACACAATTGTCTGGTGCAAACACTACCTTATTGTTCTTATTGTGTCCCTTGTTGGCTTGTTGGACATATTTAGGCCTCATTTCAATATTCAGTCTTGCCATTTCATGAATCATCTTCACAAATTTTGTCTTCGTTTTGCCATCGAAGATCACACGTTCACTTATAGGTAAAAAAGTTAAATCCAAAGGTGACAAAGGGTTAAAACCATAAACCATTTTCAAATGGTGAAAACTTAGTTTTAGAATGTATACTTCTATTATAAGGAAATTCAACATGTGGCAAACAATCTTCCCATGTTTTCAAGCTCTTTTTAATGATAACACATGACAAAGAACACAAAGTTCTATTCACTACAGTTTGACCATCCGTTTGTGGATGACAAGTAGTAGAAAACAATAATTTGGTTCCTAACTTTCCCCATAAAGTCTTCCAAAAATAACTCAAAAACTTTGCATCCCTATCAGAAACAATGGTCCTAGGCATGCCATGTAACCTAACAACTTCTTTGAAGAACAAATCAGCTATATGTGATGCATCATCAGTTTTATGACAAGCAATAAAGTGTGCCATCTTCAAAAATCTATCTACCACCATAAAAACTGAATCTCTCCCCCTCTTAGTCCTAGGTAATCCCAAAACAAAATCCATTGAAATATCAGTCCAAGGTTCACTAGGTATTGGCAAAGGGGTGTACAAACCATGGAGTTTCAACTTAGACTTGGCTCTTTTACAAGTGATACACTTCTCACTGAACCTTTCCACATCACGTTTCATATGAGGCCAAAAAAAATGATCATGCAAGATTCCTAATGTCTTAGCTACACCAAAATGACCCATCAAACCACCACCATGAGCTTCTCCCACAAACAATTCACGCAAAGAACATATAGGCACACATAGTTTATTTTCCCGAAACAAGAATCCTTCATGCCTATAAAACTTTCCAAATGCCACTTTCTCGCATGCATTGAACACATCACCAAAATCAGAATCTTGTGCGTACAAATCCTTAATATATTCAAAGCCAAGCAATTTTGTATCTAAAATGGAAAGTAAAGCATACCTTCGGGACAATGCATCAACTACCACATTTTCCTTACCTTGCTTGTATCTGATCACATAAGGAAATGTTTCAATGAATTCCACCCACTTGGCATGGCGTCTGTTCAACTTTTGTTGTCCTTTCAAATGCTTCAAGGACTCATGATCCGTGTGAATCACAAATTCCTTTGGCCATAGATAATGCTGCCAATTTTCCAAAGCCCTTACCAAGGCATACATCTCCTTATCATAAGTAGGGTAATTTCGGGCTGCCCCACTCAGCTTTTCACTAAAATAAGCAACTGGACGGCCTTCTTGCATCAAAACAGCTCCAATACCTATTCCTGAAGCATCACACTCAATCTCAAAAGTTTTAGCAAAGTTAGGTAAAACAAGCAAATGTGCATTAGTTAACTTTTCTTTGATCAGCTGAAATGCCTTTTCTTGTTCCTCCCCCCACTTAAACGGCACATTTTTCTTGATGACTTCAATAAGAGGGGTGGCTAAGCTACTAAAATCACGAACAAACCATCTATAGAAGCTAGCTAAGCCGTGGAAACTCCTCACTTGGCTGATTGTTGTAGGTGTTGGCCACTCTTTGATTGCCTTAACCTTTTCCTTGTCCACCTCAATTCCTTTGCTACTAACAACAAAACCAAGAAACACAAGTTTATCCGTGCAAAAGGTGCACTTCTTGAGATTAGCAAACAACTTTTCTTTCCTTAGAATTTCCAAGACAGACTTCAAATGTATTACATGTTCTTTCATGTTTTTGCTATAAATTAGGATATCATCAAAATACACAACGACAAATCTGCCAATAAATGCACGCAAAACATGGTTCATCAAACGCATAAATGTGCTTGGAGCATTAGTTAAACCGAAAGGCATCACTAACCACTCATATAAGCCATATTTAGTCTTAAAAGCAATTTTCCATTCATCACCTTCCTTCATCCTAATCTGATGATATCCACTCTTAAGATCCACTTTTGTAAAGACACAAGAACCATGCAATTCATACAGCATATCATCTAATCTAGGAATGGGATGACGATACTTTACCGTTATGTTGTTGATGGCTCGACAGTCAACACACATCCTCCATGTTCCATCCTTCTTAGGAACTAATAGCACCGGAACTGCACAAGGACTAATGCTTTCACGCATATACCCCTTCTCTAATAATTCACCTACTTGCCTCTGAAGTTCCTTCGTATCCTCATGATTACTCCTATAAGCAGGTCGATTTGGAATGGACGCACCTGGTATGAAATCAATTTGATGTTCAATCCCTCGGATTGGAGGTAATCCATAAGGTACCACTTCTGGAAGGACATCTTCAAACTCCTGCAAAAGAGAAACAATATCGCTCGGTAAAGCACCGACAAGATCGTTAGTACATAAAAGAGCCTCCTTGTACTCATACAATAAGGGGCTGGTGTGAAAATAATGCTCTCTTGATCTCACTTTTTTTTGCAATGTAATTGAATTTTTCCTCTCTTGCACTCACTATGGCCGAAATCCCTTCTCTTTCTTTTTCTCTCTGATCAATGTTTTTCTCTCTTTCTTTTTTTTTTGAAAATCTTTTTTTTCAATTTCGGCTTTAATTTCTTTTTCTTTCTTTTGTTCCCTTGATCTTTGTAACTTTAATTGGTCCTCCCTGACCTGTTCTGGATTCAATGGCAAAAGAATAATAGGTTGCTTTCTATGAGTGAAAGAATACCTATTTGTAAATCCATCATGCGTAACCCTCCGATCATACTGCCGTGGTCTTCCCAATAGTATATGGCATGCATGCATGGTAACCACATCACAAAGCACCTCATCCTCATATTTACCAATGGATAGTGCCACCAATACTTGCCTTGTCACCTTGATTTCACCACATTCATTCAGCCACTGAAGCCGATAAGGGTGAGGATGTTTCAAGGTAGTTAAGGCCAATTTCTCCACCAAATAAGTGCTGGCTACATTTGTGCAACTCCCTCCATCGATAATGACACTGCAAACTTTGTTTTTCACAAAGCACCGAGTATGAAACAAGTTCTCCCTTTGGTTACTCTCTTCCTCCTTAACCTGCATATTGAGAACTCGCCTTGCTACCAATAAATCTCCAACCACGGCACTTTGCTCATCATCAGCATCCTCCAGAGGTGGCATGTCATTATCATCTTCCTCATTCTCCGACTCAAGCTCTCCTTGGGCGTTTATCACCATCACCCTTTTGTTTACACACTGGCTGGCTATGTGTCCCCGCCCCTGGCATTTAAAACACTTAATATCACGTGTTTTAGAACTTGAAGTTTCGGTGTTACCTAAAGCAGCAGTGGTCGTTGGTTTTGAATTCTTAGAGGATTCAAATTTTGGCTTATGTTGTAGCTGCTCATCCCTTTTCGGAGTTGTCTTCTATGGGCTGGTGTTAGCCATAGGTTGTCCCCTCCTAACCAATCCTTTTCGTTTGAGTTGTTCCTCCACCTTTATGGCTTGATGCACCATATCTGTCAACTCAACATAGTGTTGCATCTCAACAATATCCGTAATCTCACGATTTAAACCATGCAAGAACCTAGCCATGGTGGCTTCGCGATCTTCTTCCACATTAGCCCGGATCATAGCTACCTCCATCTCCTTGTAATATTCTTCCACACTCTTGGAACCTTGATTTAACCTCTGCAACTTTTGATACAATCCCCTATAATAGTGGCTGGGTACAAAACGCTTTCTCATAAGCATTTTCATCTCCTCCCAAGTGTCCACGGGTGGCTCTCTATTCCTTCTCCTATTAATTAGTAGTTGATCCCACCAAACAATGGCATAATCAGTGAATTCAATTGCAGCCAACTTAACCTTCTTTATCTCCGAGTAGTTGTGACAATCAAACACCATCTCCATTTTAGTTTCCCACTCTAAATAAACTTCAGGATCACTTTTACCTTGAAAAGATGGGATTTTAATCTTTATGTTTCCCAAATCATTATCCCTCCTAGGCCTACCAATCCTAGCTTCTCGATTCTCATTCCCACGTTGAAACCTGCCTCGGTTCAAATATGGCTCATCAAACTCCTCAGACTTCGCCTCTTCCTCGACATTATGCCACGGAGCACGCCCACCTTGCTGCCTATTAGGGATGTGTTGTTGATGTCCCCTAGGAGCTTCTGCTTCTACCCTGTCCAACCTCTCATGAATAGGTTCTAATTCAGCCCTCAACATACGCCTCATCTCTCCTAACAAGGCTTGCATTTGGAGGTTAGGAACTCCAGTTTGTTGAACTTCTTCGGTTGTATCTTCTTGATTATTTGACATATTTAAAATCTGCAAAACAAGGTTAGAATCCTCACAAGCACTCCCTCACATGTTTCACTCAAGAATTGATACACTTGCACTCGTGTTTTCACACTAAATGGCTTTTACCCTCTTATGGTCTCGCACACTCTTGCCTTTTTCCACTATTTTGTGTCTTCTTTAGTTCTTAATCGAACTTTCAAAAACTAAATCAAAATAATTCCACAGCAATTCAAAAAAAATGAGAAATCAACCAAAACTAACCAAAAGGCCAAGAACTTGAATAAGGTGAGATAGAAGATTGAAAAGAGAAATTGTTATTTATTTTTTTTGAATTGTGTACTTTTTTTTTTGATGATTTTTTTTTTCTGGACTTGAATAAGGGAGAAACAAGATTGAAAACAAAAGTATTCTGACAAGAGGTAACAGTATACTTCTTTTTGTTTTTGAATTTTTTTTTCTGGACTTGAATCGTGTAACCTTTTTGTTTTTTTTTTTTGCTTTTTTTTACGATTTTTTTTTCTTCTACAAGAGGTAACAGTATATAAGAGAAAAAAATGAAAATGAAAGATAGTCAAACTTATCTTAGACCCAAAGCTCTGATACCAAATGATATGAACTTCACCAACATTTGTGATGAAACCCAATAAGAATGATAGTTTAGAACCCCAAGATCGCGTAGACAAGATTGGTTGAGCCTTGACCCGTCACCTAACAAGATGAAAAACCAAGACTACAAAAGATTGAAACGCCACACTTAGAAAACCTGAGAATCCCTCAACAATCAAGGTGATAAGTTTGGTTGTTTGAACGCCACAAGATTAACTTGATAAGTTCTAGTAGTTCTTTTAAGAACGAAGAAGAACACAAGACCTCACAAATATGATAATTCTCTGAAAACATAATCTACTTAATAATTTCGAAATACCCCTTTTTATACTTGGAACAACCCTCCAAGAATAGGAAAAATCATAACTAGAGCTTTAAAAGAGCTCAAATAGTAACATAAACAAGTCCCCACGTTTTAGGTCTCTTGGACTTCTAGAGGCTATGATAAATAGCTAAATGACTAAATGCAATGTATTTAACATCACCATTGAAGACCAACTTCATTCCTCTAATTAATAACCTTCAACGTCATAAAATTCATG
>CM063590.1:4044014-4060166 GCA_032356905.1 Salix exigua | reverse complement strand
TGGTCAGATCATGCTGAAACGTTTTTGCATAACCATTACCCTCTCCCCCTCTGCATCTGAGCACATTGTTACCCCAGTTCAATGGTTCCTCTTTGTCATCGTCCCCATCCAATCGACATAGTTGCAGTTCATAAAAGGTAAGTAAATTGAACCTTTGTTTTATTTCTTGTTAATTCTTATATCATCTATCGTAGAGTAGTCACAGTCCTGTGGAGTTGATAAATCCGAGCCATTTGTGTGCCATTTGATAAATCAGAGCCATTGGACTGTCAATGAAATTACTCATGTAAATCAGAGCCATTTGATAAATCATACAACTCCAGTTTGATAATTATTGTTGGGCATCATTTCGAAACCCATTTTGGACATACTGAGATTAAGTAGTAATTAATTGATTGATGTATTATTTAAGTAGTGATTAATTGATGTTGCTGGTATTTGAGATTATTTGTTCATATGATGTTGTTGCCTTGCTGGTAATTAATCACTGGTTGATAATGTTGAAAATTTTCCATTGTATTTAAATATGTTGCTGCCTTGTTGCTCTGTCATTGTGAAAGACTGCATAGATAGGAAATTAGGAATATTAGGTGAAAAATCAGTATAATGTATCTAAACATGTTCCTGCCTTACTGTACTGATCATCGAGAAAGTATGGATAGGAAATTAGGATTAGGAATATTAGGTGAAAAATCAGTATAAAATTAGGATTACAAATATAGAAAATATAGTGTAAATTTATTATGCATATATGCTGCAAATATATTGTGAAATTATTATGAATTCTAAAAATATTGCCATAGTAACATGTTTTGATCTTTTTCATTTGGTAATTACATATGAAAAACTGTCAAAATCAAAATGTTTCATCCACCGACACTACCCCAACATCAACATTTAATGCCTTCACTTCAAACACTCAACCTATATCAACCACTACAGGATCTGTCACAAATGATGTGAACGTGAAGCCCTTACATTAAGAAAAAGAAATGTTGAGGATAGAAAAAAGTCACAAATTTAGGATCATTTTACAAGACTTTATGGTGATCTGAAAAGTTTTAGAGCTGAATGTAATTATTGTAGAAAGAATTATGCATGTCATACTATTCTGAATGGAGCAAGTAATATGTGGAGTCATTTGAAAGTATATAAGAAATTTCCTTTTGTGGTTGATAAGAAGCAAAAAACTTTTGGTATTAGAACCTAAGAAAGAGAGTGATGAATCAGAAGACAAAAATATGGGCACTCTAAAGGCAATATGTTATAATTATGAAGAATGTAGACTAGCACTATCAAATATGATTATAATTGATGAGTTGCCTTTTAATTTTGTGGAGGGTAGGGGATTTATATTATTTTTTAGCACAATACACCTAGATTTGATAGCCCTTATGGTTTTACAGTTATGAAAGATTGTTTGAAAATTTATGTTGACGAGAAGGAAAAATTGAAGATAGCACTTGGGGGTCAACGATTATGTTTGACAATAGATACATGGACATCAATCCAAAATATTAATTATATGTCCTTAATGACTCATTGGATTGATAGTGAGTGGAAATTGCATAAAAGAATTCTCAATTTCTGTCAAGTTTCAAATCATACGAGTGAGATAATTGGTCAAGTGATTGAGAATTGTTTGTTAGAGTGGGGGATTGATAAAATTTTAACTATTACAATGCAAGCATGAATAATATGACTATTTCATATTTGAAGAATGTGATAGTAGATATGTCATTTAATATATTGTTAAATGATCATTTGCGTGTAAGATGTTGTGCACATATTGTAAACCTTATTGTGAGTGATGACTTGAAAGAAATTAATACTTCATTGTTAACATTAGAAATGCAACAAGGTTTGTGAGATCTTTACCTGCGAGGCAGCTTGCATTTAAAAAGTGTGCAAAAAAATTGCATAAAGAGTCTAAGAAGTCATTATGTTTGGATGTTGCAACTTGATGGAATTCAACTTATCTTATGTTGGATACTGCTGAGAAATTTGAAAAGGTGTTTGTGAGGTTAGGTGAGAGTGAACCTAGATATATGAGTTATTTTTTAGAGGTTGATCAAAAAGGGAATAAAAAAACTATAGAGCCACCTGATTTGGAGGATTGTGAAAATGGTAGAATTTTGGTGAAGTTTTTAAAGATCTTTTACACGGTTACATTGAAGTTTTTTGGTTCATTACATGTGACATCAAATTCTTTCTTCAATGAATTGATTTACATGCATACAAACTTGTTGCAATTGTGATGCAAAAGTCATGATCACGTGGTCACGCAGCCCACAATGAAGAATAAAATTTAGTTCTGGAAAGCCAAAATAGGTCTGATAGGAGTGTGACATAATAGAAATCTGCCCCAAGGCACCGACACTATTGAAATGAGTAAAATGACGCCACGAAGCTAGTTAACTTTGATAAGTCGGATTCAGTTTGTTCAAGAACTAAAGATTGCAAGAATCACTCTCACACATAAACTGAAAAGTTTAGAATTAAAATTAATCATTGGCTGCCAAAATTTTGGCTAACATGAGTTTAAATAGTCTTTTAAAAACTAACCCTAATGAACCCTTTATGTGGACTTAAATGAGGTCCACTCAAAACCGAACCCAAATCCTAAATTGAAAAGCCCATGGCTTAATCCAAGCAAGCCTTGGATCCTAGCTGAAAGCAAAGTATTCATTAAGCCCAAACAAGCCTCGGGCTGTAGCTAACTAACTTAAATAAAGCCCATAAGGTTTATTTATTCTCTTCCATCCAGTCCATCAATCTCATGTTTTCAAGTTGTAGTAGGATTCTTTTGGATACTTTGTTGTCCTCACTTCATGGCCCCAATAAAGCTGGCCTGGACCCCTCCTACTCATAGATACTTCAAGTGTAGACCTCATAACCAAGGAAACTGTAACCGGTAATGCTAACTCATCCCCCTCACTATCCTTCAATGGTGGCTTGCTTTCATAATAAGATTTGTCACTTCTAGATTCCATATAATTATCATAGTCCTCTTCACCCACATCCGTGTTTTCACCAACAAACACATTAAAATCAAATCTGGTATTCGGTATTGTCATCTGAATTGTTTTTCCTCTATGATCAACCCTGATATTTTGTTTCTTTATCCATTTCACATCATCTATCAAATCCATGTTCATCCTAGAAAACAACTCGAGTTGTTGACATAAAGCTCGTAATTGGAAAGCAACCTCAACAATTTGTGTCGCTAATTTGTTATTTTCAAACATCATTTGAATCTGCAAAATTTGGTTAGTCGCAAAAATATATATCCTCGTACCTTTCGTATATCACACAAAAAAATCAAGGTTTTTCACTCTAATAAGTTCACTATGTTTTTTACCTCACAACTTGCTTTCTTTTGGTTCTTTCGGAACTAAAATCAACAAATCAAAGTCAGTAGCATTCACAACGCATTCTAATTATGACTTTCAGACTCAAAAAGCAAAAAAATACTGAAAACAAAGCAAAACAAAACTACGATTATAATTTCGTGAGTAGCAATGCAAATCCGTATGAATTGTGGACAATATAAAGACAAAAATTAACTGAAAATAAAACAAAAACAGAGAATTTGACAAAACTATACAGTAAGGATCACATTTTGAGACTTGAGCAGAATCTAACCTCTTACACCATTTTTATATAACAGTATTGAAACCCAGACCAAACGACTTCGAAATAACCTCAAAATCAATATTAAGTATTTTAGTACTAAACAAAAAACATCACTCAATTTCTAGGTCGTTCTCGTACTTCTAGGTACACAAACCCTTGTGTGATTAATTTGCGGCAGAAATAAACCTCCAATTAAAACTTCTAGTATAAGATATCAAAATAAGCCTCAATTTAATATATCATGTGATATCAACCCCACGACATAGAATGTAAACTTTCAATTGATTCTAAAGTGTTTTTATATGGGTTCACTAAGGTAGTGTTTTTGCGGCAAAAATGAATATCGAAATAACCCCTCAAGAAATCAATATCAAAATATATCATGGTCAAACCCTTATGTGATCAATTTGCACCAGAAATATACCTCCAATTAAAACCTCTAGTAGCCCCAATTTAATATATCATGCGATATCAACCCCAAGAATCAGAATGTAAACTTTCAATTGATTCTAAAGAGATTTTTATATGGGTTCACTAAGGTAGTGTTTTTGCAGCAGAAATGAATATCGAAATAAACCCTCAAGAAATCAATATCAGAATAAGACCAAAGTTGACAAATGATACTATCTCAACCCCAATACACGGAATATGAATTTTCAAGTGATTCCAATGTAGTTTGCTTATGTTTCCCTCGAGTAGTGTTTCTGCGGCAATATATCAATGATTCTTAAAATTTCAACTAATGGTTCTATCTCTCTTTCTTTTCTTTTCTTTTCCTAATATATTGAAATGAAGAGAAAGAAAATAATGAAATATAACCTCTTTTCTTATTAGATGACGCTGACACGAATAACAAGGAGATGAACACAAACACTGGAAAAACTCTAAGGTATTCTAAATAAAACACGAAAATAACAGAATGATATGACCTTGTTTCGGAACCAGCTCTGATACCACTTGATGCGAACCTCTTGATCACGTGGTCACACAACCCACAATGAAGAATGAAATCTAGTTCTGGAAAGCCACAATAGGTTTGATAGGAGTGTGACACAATGGAAACCTACCCTAAGGCACCTACACTATTGGAATGAGTAGAATGACGCCATGAAGCCAATTAATCTTCGACAAGTCGGATTCAGTTCGTGCAAGAACTAAAGAATGCAAGAATCACTCTCACACATGAACTGGAAAGTTTAGAATTCAAATTAATCAATGGCTGCCGAAATTTTGGCTAACATGAGTTTAAATAGTCTTTTAAAAACTAACCCTAATGGACCCTTTATGTGGAATTAAATGAGGTCCACTCAAAACTAAACCCAAATCCTAAATTGAAAAGTCCATGGCGTAATCAAAGCAAGCCTTGGATCCTAGCTGAAACAAAGTCTTCATTAAGCCCCAACAAGCCTCGGGCTGTAACTAACTAACTTAAATAAAACGCATAAGGTTTATTTATTCTCTTCCATCCAGCCAATGAATCTCATGTTTCCAAGTTGTAGTAGGATTCTTTTAGGTACTTTGTTGTCCTCACTTCATGGCCCAAATAAAGC
The DNA here is from genome assembly GCA_032356905.1 of Salix exigua. NCBI lineage: Eukaryota > Viridiplantae > Streptophyta > Magnoliopsida > Malpighiales > Salicaceae > Salix > Salix exigua. The sequence goes on along the minus strand of CM063590.1, from coordinate 4,054,980 downwards.
TGGGTTGGACCCCTCCTACTCATAGATACTTTAATTGTCCTTGTAATTATGACTTGAGTGAAACCTTCAAAATCACGAATTAAGCCCCTAAACATGTAATGGATCCTTACTGATGTTTATGGGCTGGTTCGCATCAAATTGTGTAAAAGTAGAGATTAAATTTTAAGTGGAATGACAATAAAATGATGTTGAAGCTTGAGAAGTATTGGGGTTATGATGTAAATCAAAATTTTATATTGTATGTTGTAATGTTTTAGATTCACGTTTTAAGTTGAGATATGTTAAATTCTTTTTTGGTGAGATATATGATTATCACAAAGCACAATTTTTAACAAAAAAAAGGTGAAAGAGCATTTAGTAAGCTTATATAAGTTTTATTTAAGAGCTAATGAAGTGGAGGGTGATAATAATCATATTCATGATGTTTATAATATGGATTGCGATGAATTTGAGGTAGGTGTTAATACTTTTGCTCGATTTAAAAGACATTTACAAGAGGAAGATAGTGTAGAAAATAAAAATAAAGTTGAGAGGTATTTGAATGATAGTTGCGAGGATCCTGATGATGATAAATTAGATCTTTTAGGTTGGTGGGAGGGTAATGCTTCGAAATATAAAATATTTTTAAAGGTTGCACAACATGTTTTAGCTATTCTTGTATCTACAGTGGCTTCTGAATCAGGTTTTTAGCACAGACGATCGAATATTTGATCACTTTCAAAGTTTTTTTTTTACCAACAGCAACTGTTCAAACACTTATTTGTTGTCAAAATTGGTTACATCATGGATCAATTCCAATCAACATTACAACCTTGATGAATGATTATGAAAAATATAAAAATCTTGAATCAGATTATTTTCTTATACACTTGTATTTTTTTTTATTAATTAAATTATTTTCAATCTAACATTTCGAAAAATTAAAAATAAGTTTGGTTTCAGTTTTTTTTTATATATAAAAAAATCCAGTTTAATTATTATTTTTTTGTTAAAAATCAGACCAAACCAAAAATAACCATCCATAGCCATAAGAGCATCTCCAACGGAGATGGTAAATGAAGTGTCAAAATTAAAATATTAGTTTTTTTAGCATTTGGTAGCTTCTGTTCATGCTCCAGCGGGGATGCCATTTGCCCATGTAAAAATGGCATCCCCTTCCCGAGCTGCTATTTGTAGCAGCTCGGGACATAGAGTTAAAAAAGGTGGCCCCACCTTGGGGCCACCTTTTTTATATATTATAATATATATAAAATGTAATATATATATTAAAAAATAATATAATTATATCAAAAATATTTATTTTTATTTACAAATACCTTAACAAGAGGGTAAAAATTTATATATAAAATTAATAATTATATAACTTACTCCTATTAATTATATAATCAATATTGGAGGGTTTTTTAAAAGCATTTATTTAATTATATAACTTACTCTTATTAATTATATAATTAAACTACATACAAAATAATTATACTATATTTAAAATAATAAAAAATTAAATGGCTCTCCAAAATGGCTTTTACCACTAGAACACACATCAACAAAAATATTATTTTTACACTATTTAAAGTGCTATTTTAAAAATTTAGCACTCCAAAATAACACTCCTCTCTAAGTGTGCTAAATAGTCAATGTCTCATCTTGTTTTCTCACGGTGAAGCTAGCAGGGCAGAGAAAAAGTAAAAAGGCAAACAATACTTTTAAAAGAGATTGCGGTGTGGCGGTGCGGTTCAGTGGTTATCCAGTGGATTGATTCTATTTCATGGAGGCAACAAAAGAAGGCACTGGATTACTTGATCAGATCGTGCCTCCTCGCCTGGAAGACGCGGGCCTCGAGGACTGTGCCCTCCCGCCTGACTTAATCAAAGAAGCCTTCCTCAAAGCAGCCTCTGCTGTCAAGTCACGTGCCACCTTCATCTTTTCAGACGAAGATGAATCCGCTGATTACGTCCAAGACCCCTGGCTGGAGAAGGCTAAGTTTGCTTCTGACAAACTGGTCGGTGTGCCGCCGGTTGCGGGATCGTCAGATGCGTTGGGTGGAATAGAGATGGGAAAGGAGACGCCGGGATCATGTGTGGCCGAGAAAGGCGGTGGAGTGGTGGAGGCGGGCGGGGATAAGGTAGTCGTGGTTGGTGGTGACGTGGAGGAGGTAGAGAATGAGAGAGGTGATTGTTTGGTTGTTGGGCTGAAGAAGAAAGGAGTGAATGGTAGTGAGGCGGAGGAGGAGGAGGAGGGGAGAGAAGGTGAGAGACCAACTTTGGCTGAAGGTTTTATGTAATAAAGAGAATGAGAGAGGTGATAAGTGTTTTTGTTTGTTTAGTTTGGATTTTGCTAGAAGTTCAGTATTGTAAGAAACTAGATGTTGTGCTGGATGATTTGTTTTTTTGTAGAATCTAACGTTAATCATCAAGTTTCTTGATTTTTAAAACTTGCCCTTAATTTCTTTTTATCAACTACGTCAACTCTATATTACAAAGTATGGCTTGAGTGGACAGCATTCTCGTGGTTATTCAGTGTAAAATTTCTGAATGTTTAAATTGCGTACTGTATGATCCTGAGCCCTTTTTTTCATGATCTTGTGCCTTTTGCGATTTGATTCCATTCAATTTTGCCTCATGAATGATTTATGGTAGAGTTTGTTTTATTTGTATGATCTGGTTCATAATTTGCTGGTGACAAAACTCACTTTTATGGAAAGTTGTGCTACAAGGATTTAACATGCAAAATGCCGTGTACTATGCCTGATATAATGAGACATCCTCAGAGTATCATAAGGATTATGTCTATGTCTCTTTACCCAGATGTAATGCCTAGAGTTGTGAAGTGCTTGACAGCATCTGCTAGAGGATCTTTCAAAGATCTAACCCCAATAAGACACAAAGGAATGAATGGGCTTCGCTTTTATCAATGGCAGAGTTGTTATCAAGAACTAGAAATGAAAGTGGGTGTGATTTTTATAAGGTTCATTTTTTGGAAATTTTGCATTTTGTGATGATGACGCTAATATTATATTTGCCATTTTTCTACCATGTAACTTGTGGTTCACTAAATGCTAAATTGATCTGCTCTTAGATGATAATGACAGGTTATTCCCTGGAGAAGACTTGCATTTGTTGTTAACAATATAATATGGATGCAAAGGGAAGTCTTAATGGCAGCAAATCAGGAAGAATTTTCAACCTCAGAGGACTCTGCCTCGATGGAAATAGAAGTCTTCATCTGAGCAGAGTGACAAAATGTGGCTGAAAACAAGTCCTAAAATATTTTAATTGAGAAGATCTGGTTCACTGTCAGGTTTGCTTGTTATTTTAAGATTTGGAACGGGTGATGTCTATTCTTGATTTTTGTTAGTCTATAATTGTGTGGAATAGGCAAGTCAATTCTTGATTACCAGAATTTACTCATGTGTGCTGGTTTGATTTGGGTTAACTAGGGATTTTGATGCCAACAGTAGTTTTCTGGGAAACCACATTGGTGATTGAATGTGCTTCTGGATGTGCAAATATTTTAAGCTATTTATTAAAGCAAGTCCAAAATCTAGAGATGAAAAGGTACGAAATGTAGCTAGCCATGAGATTGATAAAGCTATATTACCTCAGGTACAAAGATATTTCAAATTACAGTGTACTGGACCTAATAGGAATGTGGAGAGAGATATAGGCAAAACTTATTTGGTTCTTTTATCATTAAAATGCTAAATCCATACCAATGGGTGAGCAAGCCTTCCTTTATTTTTTTCAATGGTTACATGCAATGTCTTCTAAGATAGCGTGTCCGTCACATGAGCTTCCTTTAAAGGCTGGAAGTGAAATTCTATGCTTTCAACATGTCAATTTTACGTTGACATTTTATGTTTAATACCATTAGTTTGTATTTCATTGGGCTTCAACTTCTTGTGTGTTTTGCCCTGGTTTAGAAAACATTCCGTTGAATTTTGTGATACTTTGGTTTGCAGGGTAATTGGTTTTCTACTAGGAATCAGCTCTAGGAGCCAAAAGCTTTGAAATCATACCAGAGCCACAACATTTTGTGAAAAGTTGAAAAGGCACATATTTTGATGCAAACTTCGTGATCACGTGGTTACGCAACCCATAACGAAGAAAGAAATCTAGTTCAGGAAAGCCGAAATAGGTCTGATAGGAGTGTGACATAATGGAAACCTACCCCAAGACACCAACACTATTGGAATGAGTAGAATGACACCATGAAACCAGTTAATCTTCGATAGGTCGGATTCTGTTTGTTCAAGAACTATAGAATGCAAGAATCATTCTCATACATAAACTGAAAAGTTTAGAATTAAAATTAATCAATGGTTGCCAAGATTTAGCTAAGTTTAAATAGTCTTTTAAAAATTAACCCTAATAGATCTCTTATGTGGACTTAAATAAGGTACACTCAAAACTAACCCAAAATCTTAAATTGAAAAGTCCATAACTTAATCCAAGCAAGCCTTGAATCCTAGCTGAAAACAAAGTTTTAATTAAGCCCAAATAAACCTTGGGCTGTAGCTAACTAACTTAAATGAAATCTATTATGTTTATTTATTTTCTTCCATTCAACTTAAATGAAATCTATTAGGTTTATTTATTTTCTTCCATTCAACTCATTAATCCCATGTTTATAAGTTGTAGTAGGATTCATTTATCTTTTTGTTGTCCTCACTTCATGACCCAAATATAACTGAGCTAGATCCTTTCTACATATAGATACTTTAATGGTCCTTGCAATTATGACTTGGAAGAAACCTTCAAAATCATGAATCATGCCTCTAAACATGTAATGGATCCTTGTTGGTGTTTCTGGGCCAGTTCATATCATTCCCTCTCTCAAAAGGATTCGACCTCAAATCAAAATCGTTATGTTGTTGATGGCTCGACAAACAACACACATCATCCATGTTCCATCCTTCATAGGCATGAGTAGCACGGGTACAACATACGGGTTCATACTTTCATGAATATATCTCTTATCTATTAGCTCATAAACTTGACTTTGAAGCCTAGTAATCTCATCTGGATATCTTCTATAGGATGGTTGATCCGGAATTGAAGCTCTATATACAAAATCAATCAGATGCTCAATCCCCCGCAATGGTGGTATTCCGCTTGGAGTATCATCGGAAAACAAATCATCAAACTCTTGCAACAAAAAAGTAGTAGTTCTAGGCACCATGTAATCAAGATCATTAGTATTAAAGTAAGCTTCTTCGTACACAAGTAAAATCATTGGCTTGATAATGAGATATGCAAATCTGACCTTACCCTCTCTAGCATAAAAAATTCGTTCTTTCTTTTTCCACACAATTTTCATCACTCTTCCTGACATTCTTCACTCTTCTTGTCTTACCTGCTTACTCACTTTCACTTCACCACCACCATTCACCCATTGCAATCTATATGGTTTCGCATGCTTAACAATACTCAATTTTAGTTTACTAACAAGGGATGTACTACAAACATTAACACAACTTTCGCTCTCAATAATTAAACCACACCTTACTTTGTACGTAACAACGCATCTGAAAGAAATTCTCTTATTGATTAGATTTATCTTTCTTGACCTGAACCTAAAGTGTAGACCTCATAACCAAGGACGCGCGCATCCGGTAATGCTAACTCATCCCCCTCACTATCCTTCAATGGTGGCTTGCCTTCACAATAAGATTTGTCACTTCTAGATTTTCATATCACCATCATAATTCTCTTCATCCACATCCGCGTTTTCATCAACGAACACGTTAAAATCATATTTGATATTCGGTATTGTCTTCTGGATCGTATTTCCTTTGCGATCAGCCCCAATATTCTGTTTCTTTATCCATTTTACATCATCTATCAGATCTATGTTCATCTTAGACAACAACTCGAGTTGTTGACATAAAGCTCACAATTAGAAAGCAACCTCAGCATTTTGTGTCGCTGCTTCGTTATTTTCAAACATCCTTTGAATTTGCAAAATTTGGTTACTTGCAAAAAAAATATATCCTCACACCTCTCGTGTATCACACACACAAAAAACAATAAAGGCTTCTCACTCTCATATGTTTACTACGCCTTTTACCTCACAACTTGCGTTCTTGTGGTTCCTTAGGAACCAATATCAACAAATCAAAGTCAGTAACCTTCGCAGTGCACTCTAAATATGATTTTGAGACTCAAGAAGCAATAACAATACTGAAAACAAAGCAAAACAAAACTATAATTATGATTTCATGAGTAGCAATGCAAATTCATACAAATTATGGACAATACGAAGACAAAACTATAATTCACTCTCATATACTTACTACGTTTTTTACCTCACAACTTGCGTTCTTGTGGTTCTTTAGGAACTAATATCAACAAATCAAAGTCAGTAGCCTTCGCAGTGCACTCTAAGTATGATTTTGAGAGTCAAGAAGCAATAACAATACTAAAAACAAAACAAAACAAAACTATATTTATGATTTCGCGAGTAGCAATGCAAATTCATAAGAATTTTGGACGATACGAAGACACGAAATAAAAAAAGAGCAAATACTAGCAAAAGCAATTACTTGACTCCTAGATAAATAAAAATAGAATAACAAAACGAATTGGACAAAACTAAACAGTAAGGATCATTTTTTGGGAATTGAGCAAAATATAAACTCTTACACAATTTTTACATAACATAATTGGAATCAAGACCAAATGACCACTAATTAACCTCAAATTCAATATTTAGTATTTTAATACCAAACTAAAAACAACACTCAAATTATAGATCATTCTCGTACTTGTAGATACTCAACCCCTTGTGTGATCAATTTGCGACATAAATGAACCTCTAGTTGAAAATTCTAGTAGATGATATCCAAATAAGCTCAAATATAATATATCAGACAATAGCAACCTCAAGACATAAAATGTAAAGTTTCAATGGATTAGAAGTGTTTGTCTAAAGGTTCACTAAGATAGTGTTTCTATGGGAGAAATGAATATCGAAAAACAACCTCAAGAAATGAATATCAGAATAATCTCAAATTTGACCTATGATCTCATCTCAACCCCAATAGACGGAATATGAGGTCTCAATTAATTCCGATGTGGTATGCTTATGTTCCCCCAAAGTAGTGTATTCTACGGCAAGATTTCAATGATTCTTCAAATTTTAACTAATGGGTCTATCTCTCTATCTTTTTTTTCTTAATTATGGTAAAATGAAGAGACAAAAAGTGATGAAATATAACCTCTTTTATTTATTAGATGACGCTGACACAAAGAACAAGGAAATGAACATAAACACTAGAAAACTTCAAGGAATAATAAAAAAAAAATAACAAAATGATATGACCTTGTTTTGGAGCCTAGCTCTGATACAACATGATGCAAACCTCGTGATCACGCGGTAACGAACCCACAACGAAGAATGAAATCTAATTCCGGAAAGCTGAAATAGGTTTGATAGTAGTGTAACACAATGGAAACCTACCCCAAGGCACCAACATTATTAGAATGAGTAGAATGACGCCATGAAGGCAGTTAATCTTCGATAAGTCGGATTCAGTTCGTTCAACAACTAAAAAAATGCAAGAATCACTGTCACACATAAACTGAAAAGTTCAGAATTAAAATTAATCAATGGCTACCCAAATTTTGGCTAACATAAGTTTTAATAGTCTTTTAAAAAATAACCCTAATGGACCTCTTATGTGGACTTAAATAAGGTCCACTCAAAACTGACCCAAAATCCTAAATTGAAAAGCCCATGACTTAATCCAAGGAAGCCTTGGATCCTAGCTGAAAAACAAAGTTTTAATTAAACCCAAACAAGCCTTAGGCTGTAGCTAACTAACTTAAATGAAATCCATAAGGTTTATTTATTCTATTCCATTCAGCCCATCAATCCTATGTTTCCATGTTTATTTATTCTATTCCATCCAGCCCATCAATCCTATGTTTCAAAGTTGTAGTAGGATTCATTTGACTCCTTTATTGTCATCACTTCAAAACCTTCCTTGTAATTATGATGTGGGTGAAACTTTCAAAACCATGAATCAAGCCCCTAAACATGTAATGGGTCCTTGCTGGTGTTTCTGGGCCGGTTCATATCAGATTTTAGTGGCTCGTTTCTACTTTTAGAGATGGTTGCAGAGATGACTTTTTAAATGTCAAACTGTAAATTCCCTAACTTTTTTCATTACTAAAAAAATTGACGTTAAGCATTTATGGAGATGGTTGGAGAGCAAGATCTATCAATGCCATTACTGCGTTCATCTTCTTTGGTTCAATATGATTGGTGGTGATGTATTATTTGTGTTATCCCTAGATCACATTACTCATGTAGGTAACCAAGAATCCTTGAAACAAGGATAGTGTTTGTATACATCCTTGTATGAATAATTAGAATATGTTTAATGCATCAATCATGCTCTCATCTTGCCTTTATATATATATTTGTACTCTTTAGGTATATTTGAATATCTTACCGCACTAGTGAAGCAATTTTTACCATCAACAAGATGGCAGTCAATGATAACATTGCACTAATAATTCCTAACATTAGTGAGATTCATAAGATTGTGCTGCATGCCTAAATCTATGTTGTGGTAAGATTTCAGGTCAATTAAAGTTTGTGAAGACCTTGAGATAAAGGCTACAATAGGTTTTACAAGTTTTATTATTTACTTTGACTTGTGGACTTCATATTGGACAAGTATCCTTTTTCTACAAAGATGTGAACTTGTTTTGAGAATTTTCTAATTTTAAAAGGAAGGTAACAAGATTTTTCATGTTTTAAAAAGATTTTTTAATTAATTATCCTAAACAAATAAGAACACTAAAGGAGAGGTAGCTCCAACAATTAATTTCCAAGATTGTTTTAGATATCAGAAGGTGACATCGAAGTTTCCAATATTTCTAGGATAAAGATTTTTTTTTCATTTTATTCTTTAAGCTAGAAAACATTTGTCTTAGTTTATCAAATTTGTTATTTTTATTATTTTCTTCATGTTTGAGTTTAATTAATATTTTGATTTTAGCGAAGATCCAAGACTTGTTTGAATCATGTTTTGCGTATCAATTTATGGTCTTTGGGTAATTTTATTATTGAGCCAAATTTGTCAACTAAGGTAGATCCATTAATGTTATATTTGTTTTTGAAGTATTTAAACCCTTATAAAGCCTGAAAAGAGACTTCTTTATCAATAAGAATTTAGATTTTTTTAAAACATATATGAGAGTGATTTTTTTATTGAATAAACTAAATCAAACTTGTCGAATAATAATGGCTTCCTAGTATCATTCGACTTCATTCTAATAATATTAGTGCCTTATAACAAGTTTTTATTTTGCCACTCTTATTAGATCTCTTTTGGTTTTTTAGGATCGGATCTCAATCTTGATTGTGAGTTGCGTGATCATGACATTCATGTCAATTGATATTAGAGTTAGGCTCCAAAACAGGTCATATCTATTCATTATTTTTATTTTCTTAGTTGTCCTTTATAGTTTTTAGTGTTTGCATTGTTCATCATCTTTTTCATTGTGTCCGCAACATATAAGAAAGAGAGAGCAATATTTCATGTTATTATTCTCTAAGCTCTATTGCATAAAAAAAGTTAAAAAAATATAAACAAGATTTGGAGGTTGATTGGATTTTGTCGCAGAAAAACAATGCTAAGTGAGAATAAGAAAATCATCTCAAAATAAATTGAAACTTCATGTTTTATATATTAGGAGTGATATCTCACCATATATTACAATTGAGCTTATTTTGAAATTGTTTCCTTGAGGTTTAATTTAAAGTTCAATTTTGCCGCAAGCTGGTCATACACAAGGTTTGGGTACTTAGAGATAAGAGAACAACCTATAAATTTAGATTTATTGCTTATTGCGTATGATAATAATAAATCTTGAATTTGAGGTCATTTCAATATCATTTGTTCAAAGTTTCAATTCTAGTACATAAAAAATTACATAAAGGGGCAAATTTGTGTAAAGTTCAAAAACATGATTCTCACTATTTTTTCCTCTAAATCTTTTTTGTATATATTGTAATATGTTTTATTTTGTGTGTTCGTTTCATTCATAATTAGAACAAAGTTACTTGTTACTCGTGAATCATAATTGTAGTTTTGCTTTGCTTTGCTTTGTTTTTAGTATTTATTGATTCTTGAGCCTAAAAATTATAAATGGAATGCTTTACGAAGGCTATTTACTTTGATTTGATGATTTCATTTTCTAAATAACCAAAACAAAGCAAATTATGAGGTAAAGGGCATTGTGAAGGCATTAAAGTGAAAAGTCATAATCTTTGTGTGAAACATTATAGGTGTGAGGATTAATTCTATGTTGCTAACTAAGTTTTACTAATTTAAAAAATGTCTAAAAAAATAACAAATCAACAACACAAAAAATGTTGATGTTGTTTTCCAATTATGATCCATAGGCCAACAATTTTAAATCTTGTCTAACAGGTACAAGAATATGAAAGTTTATGTGAATTCGCTAAAGCAACATAATAGGAGGATTGATCGTTAAGGAAATGACATTTCAAAGGGACGTTGGAATGCCATATATGATTCTAAAGATTTTATTTCTATGAAAACATAAATGTGGGTGAAGATGACTATGATTTTGCACATATTGGACAAGGAATCAAGTCTAGACGAACTAAAGTGGACTAAATGTGATTTTTCATGGCATAGGTAATTATGAAGATGGTGGATGTGGACCTGGACTCCATTAAATTAATAATTCATAACTTTCATGGTAAAACAATTCAAAGACTTATTTATAGTAGGAGAAAAAGGTAGATTGAATATTTTATTGCCATAATTATTATGTAAAAAAAGATAAAATTGTTGGTCATTGAGTTTACGAAGTATGTATTGATTTAATGGGATGAAATATAATCAATAGGAAGAGGAATGTGGAGCAAACTGTTTTAACTTGTGGGAAGGTAGAGGTATGAATAAGGAGATGATTTATGTTAAATC